>WJSG01025507.1:0-12683 GCA_016618145.1 Sanghuangporus lonicericola | reverse complement strand
GGTGCAGCCAACGCCAGCCGGGAATGCGCCTGCTGTATGAGCTCCCTGCGGTCAGTTGCGGACACGTAGAAGGGGGGGGGGAGATCATTGAGAGGTGACTGACTATGCATAGACGACTCGGGAGCATACGCACGCACATATATCATCACACACGCTCACGCACACACGAGGGGAGTCGGAAGAAGAAGGCAAATTTATATGTTGTAGTGTATGCACGCTGTCTTTTGTAGTATCTTATTCCATTGCATTCGCAGCGCAAGCAGAGCAAGAATTGACCTGACAAACCGTTCACCGTGCGCGTACTTGCACGATCCGTTCTCCTCTGAGGGAGTGGGGTGGGAGGGTGCAGCTTCAAGCTTCAGCTTCAGGCTTCGTTCCCGCAAGTGTCGACAGTCGGTGTTGCNGCAGCTTCAAGCTTCAGCTTCAGGCTTCGTTCCCGCAAGTGTCGACAGTCGGTGTTGCGCACTGCGCAGTAGACTGATTGCGGCCTCAACTGACAACGGGACAGGACGCGACAACCGAGGCGTCTCGCGCTTTCCTTCCTCGCCACCGTCACCTTGGCTCAGGAGGTCTTCCACGAACCCAACAACGGCAGTCTGCCAATGTAGGAGGATGTTTGATATCTGACCGATGCGAAGAATCACCGAACGCGTGCAACAAGATCCTGTCAACACTATAGCTGCATATGCTTAACTTCTAAGTAGCGGGCTGCCTATGTACTCCGAGCTGTGAGTCTGACGCGATGATTCTGACGCATGAGCAGGGCAGTGACCTCTGATACTTGTACAGCTCTGGATAGGGACGCCCTGAGACGGATCATACTTATACTATCCGACGGGGAGCGATGGATATGATTCCCCTGGAGGCTGGAGCCGATTGAACACATCGTCGCATATAGTCAGCGGAACTGTGTGGTGATACACTGGATAGTAGATAGCAACCTGCTTACCTGTCTCATCCACCAGCATCCACCACGGCGTTCTGAGACGCCTGCATGTGCTATCGTGAGTATCACGAGGCCGAAAATCAACGAAAAATTACTGACAAGCATCCGTTTAGTATTATCGGTCATTGCCAGAACTACCAGGCGTCCGATGACGAGCGCCACGAGATCATAGGTGAGGTGAGATACCAGGGCGTCCTCGATGTCCCCCCGCATCCTCGGCAAGGACGGCGGGAAAGGCTCCTCGGTCGCACAAGCCCAGAGGCGGTACTTTGGGACCATGGAGAACCCGCCCTTCATCGTGGAGTTGACTGCGCGCACCAGGGCATAGCATGCAAAGCATGCAGGCCTGCCCGGCACGCCGAGGTAGGGTTCGATACAGATGTCGTGCTCGACGACGTACTGTAGCATCTTCGCCTCGGGATGATGGCAGCCAGGGTGGACTTGGTTGCTCGGGACAGGGTCAGTGCCGGCGAAGAGATCCTGACGGATGGGCACACTAGGCACGTACTCCTTGACCCAGTCAAGGCGCATATCGCCGTCGCCTGTAACCGAGTCAGAGGTAGGACCAGTTGTGGCGGAGGGAGCGGCTGAGGAGCCTGCCGAGTTTGAGGAGGAGGAGCTGGAGGGAGCGGAGTCATCATCAGGATAGCGAATGCACCAGTCTTCAGGCAGGTTCCCAGACTTTATCATGCGACCGAGAGCATAGAGGAGGTGGCGTACTGCGACAGACGGCACGCATAGGTCCTCGAGCAGACGCGTAGCGCCAACTACGCAGAGGATTAGTCCATATGCTGACAACTTCCTGATGCACAACTCACCAATAGTCAACAGGCTCTCGGCACATTGACGATCCTGCATGTCGAGCCACACCTGCCACCCCAACGGCTGTACCTGGTACAGATCGACACCGCACAAGATCTCGTGCGTGAACTCGTTCAGGTGATTCTGGAACAGCCGGCCCAGTGTGGTGTCTGGGAGGGCAGCGATGTCTTTGATGATTTGCAACGCCTTGGGCTCCCTCAGCAAGCTACGAGTCTTGAAGACGCAGGCACGGTGGACCACATAGGCGAACGCGGTCTCCGCTGACTTGATGTCCGAGTCGCATCCGTCATATGCGGCGCAGACTTTCCGGAACTCGGCTGGACACTTGCTGGCAAATAGCTTGAACTCCGGCGTAGGAGGTTTGCACGTAGCGATATGGAGGACGCTTCGGTGTTCTTGGAGCTCAAGTGCGACCGAAGCCGAGTGGGAGTCTGGGTGGGAAGAGCATATGGCTGCAAACGCGTCCAGAAAGGTCTCGTACGGCGGCCGCTTGCGTGTATCCCAGCTCCAGGTGCGTTCCGCCCACGGAACGTTTGGCAGATGGTTCGGGAAAACTGTGGGGATGAGCGGGCGGACAAGCGCAAGGAGTTGTTCTAGACTCCTAGGGCGGCGGCCCCTCATGTCTTCTTCCATGTCAGCACTCATGGGAACGACTATGACACAGAGATTCAAAGCGAAGGGCAACGACAGAGTGGCCAAAAGGACAAGCCGGTGTGGGGGTCAGAGGAATCGTTGAACCCGGGGGGCTCGCTGGGGCTCCTCTTCGGTTTCCTTCAGTCAAGGGGCATTTCTCCCACGGTCCATGGCCTTCCTTGGCTCCTCCTGTCTAATGGATTAGTATATCATATATCCTGAGTTCATCCTGAGTGCACAAACACCACCCGTACTTGTCTCATAAGTCGTGTAGCAGCGCCCCCCAGCCTGGGGGCGGCATAGCGAAGGCTCAACGCGTTGCGTCACGGATGTGACATAACGCGTCAGACGCCAGCGCGCTGCCCGCGCCGTGAGTCGACCCTCCTTCTGCCGCCGTGCACTACCCACCTCACGCTGCTGTCTCTGGGCTGGTCATTCGATTATGTCTCTCTGGGTAGATAAGGTCAGACTGTGCAACATATTGGCTTGCTCCTGTCCTGACACGACACCGTTTAGCACCGGCCACGCTCGCTCGATGACCTACACTACCACCATGGACTGTCTGCGCGACTAAAGGCTCTTGTCCGTAGCATTCATGGAGCTTTTCACTGAGATCTATTGGGTGTACTGAAGGAGTGCATGAACTTCACAGGCTGCTTCGGGCGACTTCCCCCATATGCTGTTCTATGGTCCTTCTGGAGCGGGCAAGAAGACACGGATAGCAGGGACCCTGCTCGAGCTCTTTGGGAAAGGTGTGGAGAAGGTACGTGGTTAGATTGGTTCTGAGTTGAGATGTGCTCAAGGCTGGGCGTGGTGGGATGGCGACAGCTCAAGATCGACCAACGAGTGTTCCTCACGCCAACAAAGCGGAAGCTTGACGTGAACATCGTGCAGAGCAACTACCACATCGAGATCACTCCCAGGTGCGTTCATCTCGCTCTTCCATGGATTTATGACGTGGTTACACGCCCTGTTCCGCGAAAACAGCGAAGTGGGCAACTATGACAGGGTGGTCATCCAAGAGATCTTGAAGGAGATCGCGCAGACCCAGCAGGTCGACCTCAGCGCGAAGCAGCGGTTCAAGGGTACGTCCATGTCATCCATACGCGTCCTTTCTCGCTCGTGCTCGTGCTCAAGGTCCGTTGCCTCTCCTCTAAATCGCAGTGGTGGTTATTCACGAAGCAGACTCGCTGACGCGCGACGCGCAAGCGGCGCTCCGTCGGACGATGGAGAAGTACATGTCGAACATGCGTCTCATCCTGTGCGCGAACAGCACGAGCAAGCTCATCGCGCCCATCCGCTCGCGGTGTCTGCTCATGCGCGTCGCTGCCCCAAGTGCAGAAGAGGTGCGTGTCCTTCCGCTGAGCAAGAACGAGGGCACCAACCACCCGTGCTGGGAGTGCAGATGCAGACGGTGCTCGATCACGTCGCCAAACGCGAGGGCTTCTCCATACCGGAGGACACTGTCAAGCTCATTGCTGAAGACGCGAACGGCAACCTGCGAAAAGCCCTCCTCGTGCTCGAGGCACTCAAGATGCAAAAGTACGTACGCCTTCTCTCTGCTTGACCCTGATGCGGCCCGCTCACCCACTTGCGCAGTCCCGACCTGGAAGCGAGCGCGCTCAACATCGCAAAACCTGACTGGGAGACCTACTGCCACAAAGTCGCAGACATGATCATCCAAGAGCAGTCGCCGGCACGCGTCATGGAGGTCCGCGCGAAGCTTTACGAGCTTCTCAGCCACTGCATCCCACCGTCCATCGTGATCAAGGTGCGTTCCCTCCCTCGACCTTCGCTGGTTCTGAACTAACCCACGACACAGACGATCGCAGACAAGGTCGTCGAGCAGGTGGACGAGGCGCTCAAGGCCGACATCATGCACTGGGCCGCGGTATACGTACGTCATAGCTTCTCTGAGCAGTCCTGTCTGGGCACTGTCGTCCAGCATACGCATGCTCATGCGACCATGCTTTGTGATGCAGGAGGCACGGATGCGGGTCGGAAACAAAAAGATCTTCCACCTGGAGGCCTGGGTCGTCAAGGTCATGAGCTTGTACAAGGTCGGTCCCACCCTCCTACCAGTCGTCGACCAGTGCTGACTCTCTTGCAGCATTTCTTCTACAGCTTCGACATGGAGGCCGACTTCGACGACTTCTGAGCCTTCAAGGGTTTGCCACATGCCGCATTCCGTCAGCTTGCCTGCCTCCAGGACGGAACCCCTCATATCCCTTCTATCCGCATTCCGTCGAGCTGTCAGGGCTGTGCGATCTGCTGTTGTATTGTTATTTCAGGGTATACTGTATAGTAGTATATAGTTCACGCATTACAGGTCTTCCGTCCCGCACTGTTGCCTATCAGAGTTCAGTGTCTGGTATCCCGTCACAAGCATAAGTATCCTACACGTCGCAGAGTCCAGGACGACTCGGAGCCGCGAACCACAAGGTACGTTCTAGCCCTCGTCCTCGCTCCCCTCGTCACCAGCGCCGGCGGTCGCATCGAGGTCCATGCCGCCGTTCCATTCGCGCTCCCACAGTGGTACCCCGGATGAGTCCATGTGCCGGGGGTCGACGGGGAGCGCAGGATGTGTCGGCGGTAGCATGCCCCGTGCGAGCTCTAGACGCTGCCGGAGGGCGACCCGTTCCGCAAGAAGGCCTTCGATGTAGTCAATGGCTGTAAGGTTGCGTCAGTCACCGTGTTTATACATCAACGAGGCGAGAATAAGAACGACGAAAGGCGGGCGACGTCGCAAGACAAGACGAAGGCATATGCATAGCAGTGAACCACGTACTCTTCTGCAGAACGACATTCTCGCTCCTCGGACCCGCTCGCCCGTCCGCCTTCTCGCCTTCGCTCTTCTTCTTCTTCTTCTTGCCCTTGTCCGAGCCCCCCCGCACCTTGCTCTTCGCGCTCGCCTCCTCCTCGAGCTCTTTAGTGCGCTCGCGCTCCTCTTCTGCCCGGATCGCCTCGCGCAACGCGGGCACGGTCTCGCAGAGGGCCTCGTACCCCCGCCGGATGTTCGCCCTTCGCTTCTGCTCCGACTGGATGTGGTTGGCGCGTTTCTGCGAGGGCGAGAGCAGGGCGCCCTTCGCCCCGCCGTTCGTCTGCGTCACCGCGGGCGCGCTCGAGCTTGCTGGTATCGGCCGGGGAGCAGCCGGGGTGCTCTTGCTCGCGGTCCGACGGGGCCGCGTTGAGTCGGCGTCGGCGGCGGACGTGGACGTGGATGGATAGGAGGAAGTGGACAGAGACGGACGGTGCCGTTTCGCGGAGCTCGGCTCCGTCCCCGACTGCGAAGAGGTGGGTAGGGCCCGCTTCGCCGACGTGGACGTAGGGGTACTANGTGGGTAGGGCCCGCTTCGCCGACGTGGACGTAGGGGTACTACTGCTCGCGAGCACCGAGGGCGCGGATGCGGGCGAGGGGAGCGCAGAGGGCCGCATTGGGCTGCCTTGTTGGCCCACCCCGTTTGGAAAGCCAGAGGTCGAGATGGGAGGAAGAGTGTAGCCCGAAGAGGAGCCTGGAGGGTCATATCCGCGCAGGGGGGCGATCTGGACGTGTGGTTGCGAGGCCAGGGGCGCTGCGAAGATGCTGCTGGAGCTGGAGCGCGGGCGGTCGAGCTGGGGGACGGATCGCGAGGAATCGGAAGGGGAGATGGAGCTGCTCAGGCCGTGGGCGATGTAGTTCGCGGGCGAGGACGAGCGGACGCCCGATGTGCCGAATTTGAGGGCAGGCGAGGACAGGGACTCGGCTGGAGGTATGCTCGGCCAGTAGCTCGGCGCGCTTCCCTGTGCGGGCTGCGGGTGTGCTGTGTGGGCTGGGAGGGGGTGGTGTGCGCTGCTGGGGCCGGTGGAGGACGAGACGGGGTCGAGGGCCATGAGGTCCTTGGTGGCCTTTGCGAGGGCCTCTCTGCCCTGGAGCTGGGGGACGTGTGCGGCGAGGTCGGGGTCGACGGAGCCATCTGGGGCGATGGAGGAGTCGAGGTCGACGGCGGAGAGGAAGGAGGTGAGGTAGGCGGACTCGGAGTGCGTGAAGAGGCTCATGGCAAGCGGTTTCCGTAAGAGTCTCTCTCCCCCGCAACAAAGGCTTGTGATATTTGCCCCGCATTCTCCCAAGCGCTCTCCCCTCGGATCTTCCCGGCGCCACAGACACTCGCGTCGTCGTGTTTAACCCCTGGCTTCTCGACCTCTCACCAGAGTGTCTCCAACTTCGATGAAGCGTATGCTCGTCTACCGGCTGAGTTCGGACTGGTCGGAGTCCTTGTGTACGCCCACAGTACCTATGTCATGATCCTACTCCTGCGTTGTCCGTAGCCCCAGGTTTCGTCCTAGGTTGGGCCCCAGGTTTCGTCCTAGGTTGGCTCTTATAGTCATCATCGCTCACCCACCGATTGATCAATCTTCGCAGGACTTCGACGCGGCTAGTCACCGTCTGGCTACGAGGAATCGGACGACATCTTAGAGTCCCGCCACACTTGTCCACCGCCTCTACCCGCCAGCTGCGAGAAGAGTTTTAGCCCGAAGAGGCATCGGCTGGAGCGTGCATGGGGTCACATCCAAGTCTCCAACTGCAACCGAGAACGAGGACAGGGTGGTGGCCCAGGCGCCCACTATGCGACAGCAGTCATGGGTAAGTATTACTGGCACTCGGCGACGGTGAGCCCTTGTCTCTGCGTTGTTATATATCACTTCATTGATGAACACCGTTGCAGGACACCCGGGCTCCGCTACGGCGAACTACGTGGCGCAACGATTGCCCAAGTACATGCAACGCTCTCAGAGAGCTGATCGAGACTCAGCTCTGCCATCTCGAGGATATTGTAGGGCGAGATACAGAATCTCGACGACCACATAAGACTTGCCGGGAGGACGTTGCCATTCAAGGATCAGCAACCACGGCGCAGTATACTCAAGAAACAACAGTGCATAACGTCCTCAAGCCGAAGGCAACCTCCCCTCGAGCTCCGCGAACGTATCCTCCCAAATCTTATCCATGCTCCACGCCCCTGCCAAATGTCCTCCTTCGATCTCGACCACCTTTGAGTTCTTGTAGTTGTCCACCAGGTACCTCGACATCTTGAACATGCTCGTATCGCCCGTCCCGACGATGACGACCACCCTCTTCTTCGCATGTTCCTCATCCAGGTCCTCAATCTTGAACCCCCAGTCCGCATGCAGCGCATCCGCCGTCCCGAGGAAGCCCGCCCACGACCCCGCCACGCTCTTCACCATCCCCTCCGCCATCCGGCGCTCGAACTCTCCCTCCTTCGCCCCGCTGCGCTCGCGCCACGCAGCGAAATGGACCTTCTCCTCGTCCGTCATGTGGTCAAAGTACATCGCGCGCAGGAGCTTCTCCGCCGCCGGCACGTCCTTCAGCTTCGGCTGGATGGCCAACTTCACCACGCGCGCCAGGAGGTTGAACGGGAGAACGCGCGCCGGGGGCCCGACGCCCGCCCAGTCCCGCCAGGTCAGCGACCTGCCATAATGCACGTCCTCGTGGAACGGCGTCATCGGCGCAGCGAGGAGCAACGCGACGATTTGGCGGCCGTATGGGAACTTGTCGTACGGCGCCCCACAGACGATCTGCGCAGGGCAGGTGCCGAAGGACCCGCCTGCGACGTAGATACGCAGCTTGGACGTAGCGGCGTCGTACGCGGGGTAGAGATGCTCGAAGAGAGCGCGGAGGTCGGAGAGGAACGTCTCCGGGAAGGTTGCCCCGGAGGGCATGGGAGAAGTCCCGCCCCATCCGGGGAGATCTGCGGCGATGAAGTGGACCCCCCGTTTCCTGAATGCTTGGTTGGGCTTCGCAGTGTCCCCGACGCTGAAAAGGCCGTGGCACCATAGCACGACGAGTTCGCTGTCTGGCGGACCGGAGTGGGAGTAAGACAAGGTTCGCCCACCCGGTAAGGCGAGCTCCTCGTTGCGAGCCTCGTACAGTTCGTCGGCCGCACTAGGCGCGTTGCTCGCTACAGCGGAGGTAGGCTCGGTTATGGTACTCATTTCTGAGTAAGCGGATGAACGGATGAGCGTTTGGAAGCGTTCGAATTGAGCGTATCTTGCTGGCGGAAGGTCCTAAGAGTTTCGAGCTCGATCCAACAGAGGTCCTTCTTGTAGTTGCGCGCGACTGCGTGCTAGGATGGCCGCGCAGCACCTCGACTCTCTCAGCACTTGTAACGCCTGTCAAGAACGTCAATCAATGTCATGGGACCAGGGCAGGGGCTCGACGTGGCGCAGCTGGCCAGTCACAACCTGGCGCAGCATGCACAGGTTAACAGAAGAGTCATTTGAACTGGGCGTTTCCAATCCACTTTGTGCATGCAGAGAAGAGAAAAGCAGATCTGTTAGACGTTCATTTGCGTTCATGCGATTATGTTCATGGTTATAAGTACCGCTACGGCAAGCGCTGGCGCCAAGTACCCAGAATCAGAGGTCGCGAATCTGTTCCTTCGAGATGTCAAAGGGTGCTGCCTCCTTAGGATATAATTGCGAAAGGTCCCACCACAAGTGACCTCGCGGACACAACACCTAAACGCCACCACAAGTCGCGTTCCACCTTGCATCGCCCCACGAATGCTCGACGCTGCCCGCATGCGCCGCAACAAAGTCGTCGAGCGCACACGAGCCGAACCTCCTGTCCATGCGCGTGCACGTCGCGAGCGGGAACGGCGCGTCGTTGAGCACGAGCCGGACCTGCGGGCCCTCGAACGACGCCGTGCACGCGAACTTCTCCCACAGCATCTGCGCCGCGAACGGCACCTGGTGCGCGGTGCGGAACCTGCGCGTGCGCTTCGCCGGGCCCGTCGCGGAGAGCGCGGGGGTGTCCTTGGCGAGCCCGAGCGCGGTGAGCGCCAGGTCGATCGTCGTGTCGTGGCCGAACTCGAGGTAGACGGGCTGCGCGTCCCCGGTCGAGTTCGTGAATCTACATGAGAGAGTAGTGGCTGGAGATCAGCGGTGCCTCCACATACTAATACCACTGCGGTGAACGACTTACCGCTCCGCGAGCTTCTTCACGAACAGGCCACCAAGCACCGGGCCCATGTCCCCAGGAAGGTTGTACCCGAAGGCGCCGTCCATGAGGAGGTCGAGCTCGTACTCAAAGTCGAGGAGCTCGCTCTTCGTGAACGCGCTGCACCACGGCGAAGTGCCCAGCGCCGCAAGATCGTACGCGCACGCATACAGCGCACCGTGTACGTTATCGGTCGTCAAGCTCACACCCGGAAGCAGCTTGTTCAGCCGCTTCGCGATCGGCGGCAGGTAGATGCTGCCCCACTCGATCGTCGCCTGCAGTACCCATACCGTCGCAGTCAGCGTTCGTTATGAATGGATAGCTCGCGAACAGCGGACGCACGTTGTTGCCGTAGTTGTAGTCCCAGTCTGCGCAGGTATTCATGGGCGTGATCCACGAGGGCGTCACGCCGTCCTCCGCGATGGTCGCGAACACGGTCGCGTTCAAGCTCGTCCAGCTCCTGCCAAAGTAGCCCAGCGCGAACCACTGCGCCGACTCCACGACACGGTCCTGCAGCCCTGCGAGGATCGAGTCGACCTGGAGGTGCGGGTACTTCAGGCGGAAGCTGCACGGCAAGTCAGCAATGCCGCTCGCTAGATCGCACAGGATAGGATTTGTACGCACTCGACGCCATGCTGGAAGAGCTCCATGCGGCCGGGCGCGGTGAGATCGTCATGGCCGAGGGTGGACGCGTAGCCGCCCTTCAAAAATGCCAGGTTGTCCGGGAGCTTCGCCTTCTGGATCGCCGCGCTCGCGTTGCCGAGCTTCTCCACGAGCTGCGTGATATACACCAGCTCAGACGCAAGGGGATACCGCGCGCCGTGCCGGTGCATCTACATCGGAGAACGCGCGCAAGTGAGCATGCGGTATTCTCGAGCGGGCACATGGAGTGGGCAGGGCGGAACCGCGCAATCGGAGGGAGGTACTGAACACATACCAGCATGACCTGGTCGACCGTACAGTCATCGGGGAGAGTCTCCTTGACCCCGCTCGGCACAGGAGCCTTGAAGTACGGGGAGAGGTTGCCCAGATGCGTCGCGTAATCGAAGGAGCGGGGCTCGGGTGCCGTGCGCGCGAGCGCGACAAGCGCAGCGAGGACATGCACGATCGCGAGCTTCATATGCATCCTCTTCCACGTCCTTGGGACCTTGGGCTTTTTCTTGTTTGCGGGCCGGGCGTGTGCTCAGGGCAAGCAGGACGCGAGCAGACGACGCGTGCGGGTCCGGCGACAAGTGCAGCGTTGAGCAACAAGACGCGTCCATCTTATAAGTACCTGCCCATGCGAGCACCACGCTGTACACAATCCGGGGCAGCGAGCAGCCGACCGTACCAGTGCAGGCCCATACATATCCTGTACATATCTCCAGCGTCAGCCTCCAAACATCGGCGCGCCGTGCACGCGAGATGATTCGATAGTAGCACCGGCAGCAGTGGGTTACGGTACTCGAGGATGGGTGCACCGCGGGCGACGTGCAGGGTGATGGCTCGGTCTGATGGGGAGTGCCATGGTGTGAGATGATGGAGATTTACCAGGCACTCTCCCTGCACTCGGCCATGTGGTCGCGGAGAGACTCAGATAAGTAGCTGTTACAGTCGGCGGGCGCATATATGCGCGTCCGACGTCGGCCATGTTGTGAGCGGCGTGCTCGACGGCCACAGACCTCTTGAGGGTGAGCCGTTCGTGTCGTAGATCGTATACCAAGACACGAAGTCCGACACCGTACAGCGGACGGAGAGCAAAGCACTCATGAGCTTGATGACGGGCTGGAAGCAGCTGCAGGCGTATCCACGACGATGAAGCTGATGAGCGCACCCGCGGCGACTCGGCCTCCGCGTCCACCGCCAGGAACGCGTCTTTGAAATTGTAAAACACCTGCCTGAGCGACGACGATGAGCAGGACGCGCAGAAACGGAGGAAAAAAAAAGGTCGTCACCGAGTATCAGCCCGCTCGCCGCGCTGACGTGTGCACCTCCGATGACACACAACACACGGCCGTGGCGGCTGCAATCCTGGATCCTGGAGGCGACACAGCCTAGGTAGATCATGGAATGGTGAACCAAGCTCGAGTCTATACTATAGAGCAGGACTATCATCGAGGGAGAGCTCGACGCGGAGGACTAGTGTACAAAACGCGACTCTCAACGCGAACCAATATGTACTGTCTACGGCGTGCGTCCGATGACGCTGGGGAAGACGGCGCGCGCTGTGAATCGAAGGGTCGAGGGCAGTGAGGTATAGGGGTGGATTAAATGCGTCGGCCGGTACAGTATATGGTTCGCGCGATGGGAAGGAGGAGCGTGGTCGGTGGGTGGGCGAATGGGCTAATGGGGCTGAGCGAGGACAATGAGCATATAGTGTAGTGATGGCAAGTCTACAATGGCGATGGTGGTGACGTGCGGAAAGGGTCGATAGCAGAAAGCGGGCGAATGAATGAATGTCTGTCAGATACGTAGCAGATGGGCGAGGAACACGGGACGGTGGCGAGTGCGCAGTACTGCGTCGTTGCCTGCGCACAGCGGATCGGCCGACGTCATGCGTACTTTTCAGGTATGAGCGGTTGAGCGGTCGTCCTTGGGTCTCGCCGCGTCGTGGATCGTCTGCCGAGTCTCATTCAATCGCCTTCTTCAGGAAACGGTAAACGTGTACTCACCTGCGATCACCGCTTGGGCGCGAGAGAGGAGAGGGACAAGCCTTGTACGAGCTCAGCTTTCCAAGCAAGCCGCTTCGACGCCTCGGCGTAGTCAACCCACTCTCGTCGCCTCTCCTTGCTCTCTAACCACTCTGCGTCAAGGCCCTGCACGTCGAGCTCGTAGAAGTGGTACGTTGATGAGGCCGACGGTATTGTTGTCACGAAGCGCGTTATTGTGCCGCGCACGCCCGCTGCGAGAGGGAGGGAGACGATGCACACGGAGCATGCACGGGGGAGAACGCGGTTGTGCACGGAAGCAGCAACACGGCGTCACGGAGATGGGCATGGGGGGCAGAGGATGAAAGCGAATGGTCAGGAATGGGGACGGTAGACGGATGGACAAAGGGTGAGACCTTCTTCCAAGGCTTCCCGCGAGGCTGCTGCTTCTAGCACCCCGTCCGACGGCTCCCAACCTCCTTTGGGCACTGAACGACCGATGATTCGTGGCGAAAAGATGGGCGCAAGAGCGGATGGTCAGCGTTCGGTCGAAGGGAAGCGCAGAGGGGGAGGAAATGGGGAGGAGGCGAGGATGACGCGGTACTCACAGACCCAGTTATTTGGCCGTTTTCTACTTGTGATGACGAGGACTTTGCCT
>WJSG01025472.1:0-17643 GCA_016618145.1 Sanghuangporus lonicericola | reverse complement strand
AGCGGAGGTGCCGATCATGGCCCGAAGTGTCCGACTCCCTCGGGACGGGAGAGGACGGACTGGTTGGAGGGAACCCTTCGGCGAGGGTAGGGGAGACTTCGTCCACTGGCGTCATCACCGTGATGGCAATCTCGTCTTCCAGCTCCTCTGTGCCGCTGCAATTCCATAGAATCAGCTATTGCACTTGACNTCCTCTGTGCCGCTGCAATTCCATAGAATCAGCTATTGCACTTGACGTCCGCGCATGCTCAGGACTCACCGGTCAATCACCACTTCGGAGTCTCCTGGCTCTTTGGTGTACATGGGCAGCGTGCGAGTAGAGCCTTGACTATTACTCCGCTGCACCTGTCCGGCGCGGGGGCCCCGTCCCCTGGTAGTACCAGAAGCACTGACACCACTGCTCCCACTGCTCGACGCCGCCCCAGCCGTCGATGGACGCGCGCCGAGAGTACCCGACCCTGAGCGCAAGCCGGAGGTGTGACTCACTGCGCTAGTGCTTCCCCCAGCACTTCTGGGCCGCGGGTCACTGGAGCTGTAACTAGGACCAGGACCTGCGAGTTCTTCGGCTGAAAGGACCCGTGGAACCCCCCTACGACTCGACAACCGGGACCCAGAGCTGCTGCCGCTGCCCGACGCAAGCAGCTGGTCTGCGGTGAGCGTTATCGCTGAACTAGACCGCGCTCGCGCCTTCGCAGCCTGAAGAGTGCGCACCGGCAGTCCCGTTCTGAGAACTTCGTCCGCAGTCACTCGTTCCCGATTCGGCGCAGCAGGTATTCGTGGCGAGGAAGGTCGCGGGGATGAACGAGGAGGGGCAGGTCGTGCAGACGTACGTGATGGAGACCGTGCGGATGGCCCAGCAATAGTCAAGCTCGTCCCGAGGAGCTGCTCAACGGTGACGACTTTAGGTGTGTTCTTCCTGGGTTTGTACGGTCGTATTCGTGTTAGATCTGAACCAAGCAGCTGATCTGCGGTCAGCTCCAGACGAGTGACGCGCGAACGGCTCGAACCAGCGGTCATGGCTCGGGATACGTGGGACTCGGAGGTGCAGTGGGCGTCCAGGAGCAGGGAAGAGGCCGACACAACGAGTAGGGTGGTGGTCGTGCGAGATAGGGTTGCTGTGAGCAACAGAGAGGGACGAGAGAGGAACGAAACTGAGATCGGGGTATATATGATGGGTATCAGGAGCAAACCGCCGTGATGATTAGTCCGGCAAATACAGTCACTATTTGGATCCGTTGGACGATCGAACGCTTGGCGAAACTGTACTGCTCCAATTTCCAAACTCTTCTTCACAAATCCATCCATGCAGCTTTCGGAAGACATCGGAAGGTGTGATCACACTGCTGTACATACGAGGCCGCACGCCATGGCATGGGGCAGGTGAAAGAACACTGAACAGAGTTCCTTGGAGTGGGCGACGCTGAGCACTCGAGGAGAAGAGCCAAGTTCATTTGCCAAGCACGACTGCGCGTGAACCTGAGGAACACAAATGTCGCGCGGTGACGACATTGAAGCGCTGCTCGCGTGCCCAGTTGGTGCCCAGCCACCAAGCGGCGGAAGCAATTCGAGACTTCAACTCGGACTCCAGGGAATTTTGGGGTAGATACAGGGGAGGTTGTGGTGTGGATGTATGCGCCTCATTGATGTTCGCATGCACATCGGATCGAAGACTTCAATATGTATGCGCACCTTTTCGACCCTGCGCTCACTTGTGTCAATTTGAGGTCAGCCTTAGAGCAGCCCGTTGCAGCTACGGTAGCACCATGACGAGAAGGGCGACGATGGTTTGGGGAAAAGGAGGGCCAACGACACGTCTGACCTCTCAGAGTATATATCCGAATGATCCCCGGCCACAGATCGGTACCCCGTATGCTCCGAGCTCGATTGGAGGTGGCCGCACGTGAGCTTGAACATAGCCCACAACACGTCATTCAAAAACTCTCGTAACTGATCAAAGAAGTGCAGGAATGGTTATGCATACAAACACACTCAAAGGTCTGCGAAGAAGGCCGGCTCGGCTTCAACCTCGTTCTTACCCTTCTTACGCCGTCCCGCCAGCAGAGGGTCCTGCTCCTTCTTGCGTTTCCTCTTGGCAGGCTGAGGCTGCTCCTCGTCACTGGAGTCGACCTGGCCGTTGTCTGCTTCGTCTGCCGACTCGTCGTCAGTAGGCAGTTTTGCGGAAGTTGTCGGGTCCGTAGTCTGTGTTGTTTGTTCATCGCTCTCAGCGTCCTCATCCCCTTCACCGCCGTCCTCATCGCTGTCTTCTTCACCACCGTCCTCAAAGATCTCTTGTAGGTCCGTCAACTTGAGAACTTCTTCATGCCCGACGCTGCCGACCCAACGGCCTTCGCCGTTCATGTCGACCGCTATACGTTCGATTGGGAACTCGCCGTGATCGGCGACGACGCCGAGAAGCTTGGTTGGAAAGAGTTGAACAGCGCGCAAGATACCGTCGGACGAGCCAGTAAGGATCGTTGATTGGGAGTTCGGATAACGCGACGGTATTGCGCAGAGCGCGTCGATAGATGCGGGATGGCTATGAACGCCGACCCGTGTCAAAGTAAGGCCAGGAGACTCCAGGATAAAAGCTCTTACCCAGGTATGCGGTCGACGCAGTCACCCCAGCCGCTTTTGCGGTTGAATATTGACAAGATGCCAATTTGCGTACCAACCACGATCTTTTGACCTCTGCAGTAGCATGTTCAGAGTATGTCCACAGACTGGAGGTAAGAACTCACCCTTTGATGGGCAGGATGGAGAGCAGCTCATCTTCCTGGTCCTCCGACTGTGCGACGGGCTCCATCTTCTTGGACCGAATGTCCATCACGGACAAGGTGCCGTCCCCACTATAGATATGTTAGCTCTCGCTTCAACAGAAAGTGACCGTGACGGGGTGTGTATTCGCGGCCCAGATCCCGCCTCGTCGTAAGCCCCACGCAAGCCCGCAGCCGGCACGCTCGCTGCTGTAGCACATATTCAAAGCCACCTGACTCGGGCTCGCCCATGCGCCGTCAGGTCCTATGGGGTATTCGAGCCCACCTGCGAGCTCACATTCCATGGGACGATGCGGCAAAGCAGTGAGAGCAATATGATGGGCTGCGAGTTCAGTGCGACGACTTCATGCCCTTGGCCTTACCGCAGGGTTCCCCTCGCCCACCCTACCCAACCCCAGTCGGAAGAGAAAGTACACACCTAGTCGCAACCAATTGCTTCTTGTCGTTCAAATACATGAAGTCCGAGATGAAGTCGAAGTGATGTGTGTACTTGCGAACGGCATCCGGCTTTCGCGGATCCCAAAGCTGCAACGCAGGCTAAGCACCAGCACCTCGCCCCGTGGACGCGAACCGCACCTTGATAACCCCATCATCATCCCCGGACGCCAATAGATACGGCTGTAATCGCTTCAAACGGTTTATCGTAACACTTGCAAGCACTGCCCAGGTCGGCGGAACTGTGCTCGGCGGACATTGCGAACGCACTCACTCATGTGCGGCGGCGCGGGTCTCTACTACCTCTCCTGTTTCGACATCTATCGTGCTACAACACAGAGTGAGTAAAGGGCGCTGTTTCTGAGAGATTTGGACGCACTGTATTGCCTTGGCTTTCCCGGCAGCCCACAACTGAGACCCGTCTGCGCTCACGGCAAGAGTTCTACATGACCGCTTGGTCGGCCGGACGGAGAACTTCTCCTCATGGTTGCCTTGTTCGTCGTACGAGAAAGCCTTCACTATCCCTGTCAGAAGCCCAGCAAAAACAAGAGACCGGTCTGGATGGAAAGCGAGGTCAAATACTTGCGCACCGACGGGAATGTCGGGCATGGTGGAACAGGACAGATTTTGGTGACGGTTTGATTGAATCGAGTACAATCTTTCAGTGAACAACGATATTAGTGATTGAAACCTTACAGTAGTAATCGGAAGTTCAAAACAGTTACCTTGTGTGCAAGGTCACCGGGACTGTCATAACTGAAGCTTTTTCGAACAACCCGTGTTCTTCCGCCTCTTCCGTTCACCGCCGCCTCGGCGTCGTTTCGGGCCGCGCGCGTCTCTCCATACCCTCCTGACGTCAGGCGTCTTTTGCGAGCACTTTCGGAAGTCGAAGTGTGTATCCCTCTCGTCTTTCATCCTCACCGCTCGCGATGTCTGGTCAGCGTCCCTCTGCTATCCTTTGGTCTTCATCGTCGCCGCACTGATCCTGGCGTGCCCATCTGTATCGAGAGGATTGCCCTTTACGATAGCTCCCATGTGTCCCGCTTATGTTCATCGTGCCACCATCACGCGTGTGCCTGGCTGCTCTATCCGCCCCCAACGGTCCTTCTTTCCTTCTCCCTCCGCACTACGATGGCTTTCCTCGGTGATATCGACAACCATGGCCCCCACACTGGCGTGTGGAACATAGCTGGGACCGAGGATTACACCTTGGTGAGAGGCCGCCGGTTTCCTTCTCCCATTGCAGTCGTTCACGGCGGTATTGGCAGTGAACGTTGTTCCAACAGTCTTTCGACGTGCGCATATCTCCTACAGAGGCATTCATGTCGGTGCGTGATCCGTTCCAGCGCTGGAGACCCACCACGGTTCGCTCACCTGTCGCAGCGTCACCTGCTCGTGAACCTATGCATCACCAACACCCCTGGGCGTGGCGTCTCGTCGCGGGTGACTTGGAATATAGCCACTCCCCGCAATACGCCCGGGCGCCCTGCTCGCTTGCCTCGTCCTATCACTTTGGAAGCGGACGGAGTTCGCATTCTGGTCCCGGCTGATGCCTTGACGGAGCCGATCTTCTGCACCTTCCATCGCCTAGGCGATGTCGTTCTTTCGGTGAGCACGCCATGTCGATGCTGCTCCTGCCTCCTGACGCTGACATCACGAAGCCTCGGATGTTGGTCACCGTCCAGTTTTACCAGTGCGCCACGATGGGCCTGACTGGTGCGCGCAAGATCGCCGTCATGGTGGACGTGACGCCGCTGCCGCACGCTGAGTTCGCGTGCAGTGGAGACTACATTGCCATGCAGATACACGCTATCGACTATCCGGCGGACGACAGCATCGAGGAGGAAGACAGCGACGACGAGCAGGCGCATATTCTACAGAACGGCATACCTGTGGAGACGGATGATGAGGACGTCGATGCCGATGCTCCACCCGGCGACACCGTGTAGCGTAGACCTCGCGCAATGTACATACTATTCGCTGACAGCTCGCTGGCCTGCTCCTATGCGCACAGTGCGACGCACCGTCGCTGCTTGCAGAATGAGTATTACGTAATCCCGCTCGTAATGTAAGCTTAGCACCTTAACTCAAATCCACCTCGACGGTTCTTCTCTTGCAGATTCAGCGTTCCGCGCAATGTCATCATTGTTGCTACATTGTACATTCTACTCCCCACGGCCGCACGGACACCAATCGATGTGCACCTCATTGACTGCTGGGACGTCCTTGTCGCAGACCTCCGGGCACGGCACCCCTCCGAACGTCCAGCTCGTGGTCTTCACCCTCCGACTCTCCGGCGCGAACCCCAGCCAGACGCACCCCTCATCGCCGAAGCTCCTGCGCTTCAGAGGACATACCCAGGACTGCGCGCACCGGCGAAAATCGCCGTCGAGGGTGAGGTCCCAGTCACCCGCGTGAGTTCGGAATTCGTAGCCCCTCGCGGTGTACTTCTCCACCTCTACCATCCTGGTGCCTCGCGGAAACGAGGGATGCATGGCGCGTTCCCACTGCACGAGTCCCCGTCCCATCAGCGTCAGCTTGGGAAAACCCAGCACCAGCCTGTCCCATCCGGCGTAGTTCATCAGCAGTGTCGTCCACGCAGCTGCGACAGCGGCCTCCGGTCGATCCCAATCGTCCGCGATCCCTACGCCGATAACGTCGACCACGACGTCGCCACGTACCAGGGTCACCTGCGCACCTATTTCTGCCAGGTACCGAACTTCTCCGACCATGCAACCGTTCACCGCTTTGCGCTTGCGCATGTCGTCCATCTCGAACCCTTCGGCCTCGATAAGGTAGTGTACCATGGTGAGCATGCCCTCCATTGGCACGAACATATCGTAGTCTGCGACGGCATCGAACAGAGGGCAAACCATGTGCAAGACGGCAGACCCGGCCATGATCGCGCCAAGTTCTCGCATGAGCTCGAAGAAACGCGACACGTCCAGTACAATGCTTCGTCGCGTCAACAAACACACTTCCTTCACATGAAGAGGCAAGTACGTACTTGCGAAACAGAGCGCGATGGCGCCGTTTGATGTCGTCCTTTGTCAGGATCCGCAGACGCCGACTACTCCTGCCGACTCCTTTGACCAGCGTCGGGAATTCGACGTGGGTGACTATGTCGAACCACACGTTCAGAGGGAAGCGCCTGCGTTCAACGCGGAAATCGAGGTGAGCCACTACTTGTTGTTTTATGTGCGCGTACTCACCCAGTGACTACAGGCAGGTGCTGAACATCCATCATGCAGGTCGGGCGGTTGGGATGCACGGAGGTGACGTGTCCGTGTGCCGCCATCCACAGGTTCATAAGTGCTCGCAACTACCCACAGACTAAGCGCGCGAGACGGGGTGTCGATCGTCAAGGCACCCGCTCGCTACACAGGCACGCTTCCTCCACCGCGCCCTTTGCGCTCTGGAGCTCCAGGTCGTCCGAACCATCTCCCGACCTGCCTGCTCCTGCATTTCTTCAACCAACGTCATGCCGCTCGTCACTCTCTCAAACCCAATGGCCCTCCGCTCTGCCGTCTCTGCACAAGTTCTGTCTACAGATCTGTATTTGTCAGTGCCTGCTGAAGACGGTCACAGCGTGGTAAGCTTTGTCACGTCGCCGCACGTTGTGTCTGCATTAACATGCCTACTCAGGTTGATGTGCTCTTGCACATCGGCGTGTTTGGAGAGTCCCATGAGTTTGTTCATGGACGCATGGACGCCGACATCATCGGGCCTGTAAGGAGTGGCTGCGCGACTGCACCTCGCGTCGTTGAAGGCGACGGTCACCTCATCTACATCCCCGAGGACTGCTCTACAATGCCGTTGTACATGGTGGTCTCCGCTTTGCGTGGAGTTGATTTGCCGGTGGGTCACCATTGGCGCATTCTCAGTGATCACCGATGTCGCTCACGCCCACAGCAGTATAGGTTGCTGGTGTCCGTCGGCCCACTTCACGTCGACCCGCTGGCGCAATCTTGCAGCGCGCCCTTCACTGTCGCCCTCATACATAATCCGACCACGTTTACGACGAATAGCGTCCATTTACACGGTACTCCCCCCGCCGGTGTCTTAATCATTCGTCGGGAGCCGGCGACGCACTACTCCTACGCCCTCTCAGAGTACTCCCTAGACACAGCGCCCCCTTCTCCTGAACATGTGCCGTCCTGATGTGTACGAATCTCCTCGCGTCTGTGATAAACACCCGCCTCATTGCAGGTCCACTCGTCAGAGGCGTGCCTTTGGCGTACTCGGAACTACAACGGAGTGCTCGTGGCTACGTCCGCGCCCCTGCAACTCGAAGACGGCGATGGTGTTCACGCTGCGGCCCTGTTCGCGGTATCCTGTGGCCGGTGCAACCTGCACAAGTCAGCGTGGCGTCCATGGAGCAATGTATCGACCGTTCTACCTGACTGGGCCTGCCACGGGAGAGCTGGTGGCGCGTTACGCGGTTGGCGACGGCCGCGTCTGACGACATCTGGTGCCTCTTCAGCACGCTATGTCGCATGGCACCGGATGCACTAACCTTGAGCAGGAGATATAGGTAGGGCAAGACTCGGGCGTGGCGCTAGGTTCGGGCGAGGATGTGCCTGTGCGTGGCTCATGGCTACCGACGTCTATGTACTTCCACGGCTGCTGACTCTCTCGGGTCCGCTTCTGCAGCATTCGGCATTGTGCCCCGCATGCGACGTTCCTGGACCTTGCGCCACAAATGCGAACGTCGTCGATGCGCCATGGTGGCGAGCGCCACCAATCCGATGACGCTTCCCTGCCTCGCGGGATGTCGTCTGAACACTGTGCCGGATGCGACGTACAGCACCGACGCGAAGCCTGTAAGTGGTCACCCGTGTCTGCACTGGCTCGAACATGCCATATACTTTTGATGTTCAGCTGAGCTTCCTCGCCACAACGTCCCGTTGCTGCCTTGCCCCGCCCTCGATTTCCGACTTATGCCCCCGCCTGCTCGTTCGAGGTATGTTGCCGCTTGCCGCTTGTCACGACATCGAGCATGCTGAGCGGTCTTCGCAGCTCTGTTAGCGCAGTCCCTCCCGGGACCGGCGCTGCCGAAGATAATGATGGAGTACCCGCGGGTACTTTGCGCGCGCCTCCTTCGGTCCGGCGTGACCTCCGTCTGCTGTCGGTGGAGATGGCTCCTCCGTCGCGGCCACTATGACCACGACTGAGGGTGCCGTACCCACCCCTCTGATGGCGGACGCTGCAAGCCCAGAGTAAATCTTCCTCATCACTGCGCTTCTGAGTGTAGAACTCACGCACCTGTCGCAGGAAATCGGGCGCCATTCCAATCCTTGTGCCGATACACTACCGCACGGCAGCTCCTGACCATGGCGCCACCGCCGACCGCCGGATGATACCGGACACTAGAACGGCGCAGTAAGTCTTGGGGCTCACTGCACCTATGATCTTGGTATTGACACACCTCTCGCAGGATGCAGCTGCTGCCGTCCCCCATGTCTTCCGAGGCGGGTGGAGGATCTGCGGCCCACATCCCAGGAGCTATTCCAATCCTGGTACCGATGCACGACAGTACCGACATGGCTCTGTCAACCTCCCCCACGCCGTCGGCTTCCACGGATACCGCTCGAGAGGACACGACGCTGAGTAGCGCGGGCTCGAGGTGCGCTTCGGCGACCTCTCGCCTGGCGGAGAAGTTGGACCTCGCCCGGATCGCGGCGATGGCGCGGGAGTTCTACCTCGCGCAAGGCGAAGTGGTGAGGCGGTCGACGGACTGGTATCGAGAGGGGAGAGGGACGATTTTGGTTCACAGGGAAGGTGCGAATGCGGCACGCGAGGGCCTGGCGGCGCACGCGGCCGATCCCGGTGTGGTACCTGCCCCAGAGGCGCCGCTGCGCGTCCCGCTCACGGTCATCGGCACGATCACGAACGATCGGTGCTTCCTGAAGTCGGACGGGGGATCTCGGACGACGATTCATGGCATGCAGAGAACGAATGACGAGCATGTTGCTTTTTCTCATAGGGCCAATTGTCGTCGCTCCCTTTCCAGAAGTCTTTCGCTCAGACTACGCTGACGTGCGCCCTGGGTCCCCCGCTGCCTGAACATCCTCGACTGGTCGCAGATTACAACGCTGCTCAGGCCGCTTTGAAGTCCATCTTGCCCAAGCAAACCGACGCACGCTCTGGCCACGTGTACCAGAATGTCTCTACGCAGCACCTGCGCCTGCGGCACGCGGTCTTCGCGGTGAGTGGCTCGCCGCACTCCTCGTCGATAGGCACTCACTACATTGCATTGATCATTCAGCCGCGGGGCGAGGTGACGGACGAGTCCATAGATCATATGGATGACGGTGAGTGGCCGCCACAAATTGTGCGGCAGACCGTGCCTAACGACGTTGCTCTGTATTAGCGGACTTACCGTGCCTAACGACGTTGCTCTGTATTAGCGGACTTACCGGCACAGTTCACGATCGCGGGGTGGCACACGGACTCGACTGAGGCCGCTGAGGCGCTGTCCCAGATCGTCAACACCCACGTCGCGCGCCCTCTGCCGGCTTTCAACATGGACGGAGACCTCATCCCACCGTCCCGCTACGTCACCGACCTGCGCGGTGCGACCGTGCTCGCCAGCTTCTCGGTGACCTACTACAACATCGGCGAGCGGCGCGCAAACGGTTCAGAGGGCGTCAAAACTATCATTTGCCTGGACATCGAGTACATGCGC
Source organism: Sanghuangporus lonicericola (assembly GCA_016618145.1). Lineage (NCBI taxonomy): Eukaryota > Fungi > Basidiomycota > Agaricomycetes > Hymenochaetales > Hymenochaetaceae > Sanghuangporus > Sanghuangporus lonicericola. The sequence goes on along the minus strand of WJSG01025472.1, from coordinate 7,746 downwards.
GTACTCATCGCGCCTGCCCAGTACACGCCGAAGAAGCGGTCGGCTGTTCACCTCACGGATCCTATGTCTAACGTCGCCAAGAAGCAGCGCGTCCGTTCGTGATGACAGGGTGTGGTAGCGCATGTATGTGTATCCTAGATTGCGAAACCTCCCCTCCATAAGCCATGTATGTTCCTGATCGGGTGCCTTTGTGCCTGTGGCCCTCTACAACAGTTTTTGCTTCTCATGCGTATGTTCCTATGTATATATGTGTCCGCGCGTTACCACAATATGATCCCGTTCAGTGCTCGTACGCCCTTCAAGTTCGTGCAGTCAACGACATGAGCGCTGAGTCAAGCCCTGGAAAGAGCGCTGAGTCAAGCCCTGGAAAGCGCGTCCACGTGGCTGACGACAGCGAAGGCTCAGATTTTGTTCGGCGGTAATTGCCTCCACGTTGCTCGCTGCCTTCTTGCCATCGCTCATCGCCGACTCCCTTCAAAGCAGGATCGGCACTGTCGGAGACGATGGGGGCGTAAGTCACTTCGACCCTCGCAAGAAGGCCAACACGGTCAGCGCGTCGGGCTCTGAAGTGCTCGTAAAGACGAAGGATCGGGAGGACAAAGGAGGAGGAGGCGATGACGAGATCTCCTGCGCTGCATGGGTGCCGAAGACATTTACGAGGTACGTGGCCTTTGCTGTGTACGCACGAGTGGTGGAACGAAGATGAACGAGGAACTTGCAGTCGACTGCGCAGGTTCCTGGACTTGGCGTCCGTGGAAGAAACAGAACCCTGGTACTCCCTGACCACCCTGCCGGCATCCCCGCTGTCGTGGATACGGAGGTCGCCGACGCACTCGGTGCTCTACGTCTTCGATATGCCGGCGCGTCTGTTCTCAGCAGGGCCAATCGCCTCTCTGTACTTCTACTCTTCATTGACCGACAACATGGCGCGCTCGAGGATCACGCTGAAGCTGGTACGCGGCGTCGACCGCGCGGCGCTGGCCCGGCTGCACGACAAAGGACGGAGTACGCTGGAAGAACTCGGCATGGAACCTTCGTCTCCGATGGAGCGTTTCACAGCGATTGCGATTCATGAGCGCGAAGAGGTAACTAACTTGCTTAGTCGACTGAACGTCACAGGCGCTAACAAAACTGCAGGTATTCGGCAACGTCTACGACGCGACGGAGCGTTTCGAAGACAAGGCGCTGATGAGAGCGATTCCTGTGGCGTCGCTGGCGGTGGGGGACGTCGTCGTGGTAGAGTCTATCGTGGTACGCACACAGCACGACGACGGGTGGAACATGTCGTTCCGTGCGTACGCCATCTCGCGCTTGCTCGCTGCGCCCAAGATCACCGTCGAACAAGACGTCCATCAGTTCCGCGACTTGCCTGTGCCTCGCTTTGCGCATGTGATGTAGAGTTGTCGTGCAACTGTACAATGTAGTCCTCATATTAAGTACGCGTGCATGCATGCGGTGTAGAGTTAGCATGCATCGTGTTAAGAACATGTGAAATATGCTGAAGCAAGTTTGCAACCCCGACACGCACCCCGCACACAAGGTTGTAGCGGCCGGTCGAGGCGCTTCCCTAGTAACTAATCGAAACTCAAATCTCTCGCCGCTCTCGACTTGAGGTACACGCGGGAGGAAGAGCAGGGTCCAGACGCTCCGGCGCGGGCGCCGAGGGAGCGTCTGCGAGGTTGTGCATACAAGCGAAGGTCGCTCAGGGAGCGAACGAGTAGAGTACAAGGTAGAGTAACTCGGAGTAGTATCGGGAACTACGAACGTCCTGTAAGAGGTCTGTAGCGTGAGTCCGAGCGGACTGCGAAAACGCGTACGAACACAAGTGTAACAGGGAGGGATGGTGGGTAGCTGAAAAGCCTTCGAGCGACTCTAGATAGCCACGCGAGGGTGTGAGCAAGAGAGCGGGAAGGCGACGCGCAGGGGACAGGATGCTCACCTAGCAAGCAGCGCGAGGGAGTGAGAAAGAGAGCGGCGAGCTCCTTTCCACTCGCGCTGCTCGCTAGAAGAGCTCCAGACTGCTCGTGCAGAACACCGACAGGAGTCGATGACGGCTCTCTTGAGGCCGGCCTGATGAGGTCGGCGGAGCATGCGGAAGCTTGCCGACGCGCGCGGAGATTCGACTTGTGTAAACCCCCTTTAAACCCGACAAATCTCTCGCCGCTCTCGACTTGAGGTACACGCGGGAGGAAGAGCAGGGTCCAGACGCTCCGGTGCGGGCGCGGAGGGAGCGTCTGCGAGGTTGTGCATACAAGCGAAGGTCGCTCAGGGAGCGAACGAGTAGAGTACAAGGTAGAGTAACTCGGAGTAGTATCGGGAACTACGAACGTCCTGTAAGAGGTCTGTAGCGTGAGTCCGAGCGGTAAAAGACTAAGAGAAAAATACGCAGCGCAGGAGACTGTGCTGGCAGATAACAGTGTCTGTGAGGGATGAGGAGACGGGGTTATGGCGGAGTGATTGAGGTAAGTGCAATCACCGATAAAAGTGTCTGTATGAGCGCAGAGACGTGAGGTGAAGCGCGAGAGTGAGATAGAAAGAAGAAAAAGGAAACAGTGAGACAGAGATCGAAGGGCGAACGAACAACAGACATAGGGAAAGAGAACAGGTCATGAGGAGGCAGAGGGAGGTGGAGTGGGTGGATGCTGCGCGGTGAAAAGGGACGCTTGAACGAGAACAGGGTGTTGCCTAATGTAGATGCGCCAGGCGTCCGAAGACCACCTGCCCATCGCTTGAATAGAGTCGTGGGACACCCCGTCCAAAGCCAGAGCGGTTGCGCCGCCAGCTCTCATGGAATGTCCGCTGACTTCGGCGGGGAAGTACACGCGCAGTCGGCGTGTGAACCAACCGCGGGTCGGTACGGCACCGTCGTATTTCAGCCAAAGCTCCGAGCGGCAGGGGTGCCGGCGATCTCTCATGGATAGGTAGGTGGAGAACGCTCGGACTGGGTCTGCGCCAGACACGGTTTTGTGGACGAGGACAGTGTCACCCGCAAATTGGCGGTCGGTTTTGTGGGAGTGGAGCACGAACTCAAAAGAGTCAGGCTTGTTGATGACAGAGGTGCGGCGAGTGAGTTTAGCGTAGGAACGGAGATCACGCTGGTCGGGCCAGACAAGCTCGCCGAGTCGTAGGAGAGCGTGGAACCCGGTGAGAAGCAGAGCAAGGAACAGGACGTCGTCGTGATCGTCGGAGTGCGATAGGGAGGACGCCACGAGGTTGAGATCGTCGCGAGTGAGGGCTCGCTTGCGGCGAACTGGTTTGCTATAGAGGCGCTTGCAGCCTTTCAGAGTGCGAGCTACGAGAGGCGAACACCGATTTGCGCGAACCTGGGGATAGAACGTCTCGAGCTCGCTGCAGATGCCCGAGAGGTAGGCATCCACTGAGCGAGGCTCGATGTGGTGGGATTGAAACGTGACATAGAGGCTGAGGGTGTCGGGGGTTGGTTCGAGGCCAAGGTTTTGTCTCTGGCAGAAAGCGAGGTACGAGTTGAGAGCAGAGGAGTAAGAGGAATGAGTGGAACGGTCGAGGGCGTGCTCCAGTGCTAACGCGCGCTCCACGATGAGCCTCTCCTTGGACCACAGTTCGCGCCAAGGCTGCCGTGATCTTGTCGAGGATGTGATCATTGCGGGCGAGCCCCCAACGCATCCTGAGGGGGTGTGAACTTGAAGAGTCTGATGAGCGGGTCATGCGACTTCGCGACATCAAACCAGCCACGCGACAGGGCGTCCGCGACTACGTTGAGCTTCCCGGGGATGTGCTCCACTCGCAACTGCATGCCGGAGTCGAGGAGGACGTTGACCGTGGAGAACAGGATGTGATTGTAAGCGGGGAGAGCGCGCAGGGAGTTGAAGATCGAGACAGTGTTTGTGTTGTCCGAGAGCACTGCAAAACGCGAGACGCGTCGGTCGGCGCCGAGACGCCAACCGTGGACGCGGTGCACCGCGGAGCAGACTGCGAGAGCTTCAAAGAAGAAGATTGCTCCGGAAGGAGCGGAGCCAGGACGGAGGCAGTGGAAGCCCCAGTGGAGCCAAGGGAAGTATAGCCCAAGGCCAGTCCCCGACGCGTCGACCAAAGCGAACTCATCAGACACAAGGCCTTGGACGAGATCCGCCGGAGACCACGCGAGGGAACGGAGTAGCGAGATGGGAGGAGCAGTAGCTGCGCGCTTCAAAAACCACTGCAAGTCGCGCATGATGGGCGCGTTGAGGTAGATTCCGGCGTGACGGTTGCTCTTGCCAGCCGTTTTCGCGTAACAGTTTGCGAGGGCGGGCTTGAGAAGGGGCATGACGTTGTACGCCCAGTTTGCATAACCCGCAAACGCGCGGAACTGGGCGAGGGAGCGGCGGCGGTTGTTCGACTTGAGATCAGCGAAGGATGAGATCTCTTGGAGGAGGCGTTGACGAGCGTCGTCGGGCAATGAGATAGAGAGGGTGTCGGCGTCCACAAGGAAACCGATGATCGTCAACTGTACACCAGCGACTTGCTTCTGCTCCTCGTGGGGGAGGCTGATGTCGTCCCATAGGCGCAGGAGACGCGCCTGAGCTTGTGGCAGGAACTTATTGTACGGCGCGTACCACTCGACGTTGGAACGCAATTCCGGTCCGAAATTGTCGTCCACATAACTGCGCACGTACTTCACTCCCCGCTTGTTCTCGGCGATCCAAAGAACTAGACAATAAAACGCAAGCCAGACACGAAGAGAACCCCGACCACCGAAAAGATTGCAGCGGTCGACATAGCGCAAACCGTCGATGAGCACCGACTGGAAGATTTGCCAGTAAATCGAGACGGGGAGGCGACGGTAGGCCTGGGATACGTCGGACTTCCATAGGATCAGAGGCTCCAAAGGGTGTTCACGATGGATGGCCCGGATATCCGCGCCCAACGCAGGCATGCCGTCGAGGACCGCACCGTGGATAGCTTCGGGGCGGATCATGGAGTTGAGCGAGTAGAGTCCGGCGCTCTGGTCGTTTACGAGGCGGAGCTTATCTGAGTGTGGTTTTGGAACGACATGAACCGGCATGGAATACATCCCGGGCAAGAGGTCGGGTCCGAAAGACGGGGAGAAACGCTCGAGACGGATCTCCTCGTCGCGTTGCGAGCGGAGAAATGCGCGAGCTCTCTCGTCATCCGGGGGGTCGCGAAACTCATCCCAAGTGTCAGGATACTCAGGTGGCTTAGCATCGGCAAAGGGCCAGAACCCTTCGTGCAACCCTTTGAGGACGGAGCGAACAAAAGGCTGGTTGGGGTGGTCGGTCAAGAGCGCGGCGAAAGCTTCGACGTTGACCGGAGTCACGATTTTGAATAGTTCGGGGTGTGTAGACAGCGTAGCATTGATCACAGGATCGGACCGAATACTGTCGGGTACGTCGGGCAGAGGCTCGTGAGACAAGGACAGAAACCTAAAAGCTCCGGGGAACTCGTCGCGGTCACTCCACACTAGACCGCGCAAGAAACGAGGGCTTGGGACGTCCTCAGGCTTCATGCTTGACTGCGCCGGGACAGACGGGCTCTCGATGTCCCTTCGCATTGCAGCCGCTGCAGACGTGCCGGTATCGGCAGTTGCTGGCAAGGTTGGGGCATGCGTCGTTGTTGTAACGGATGCACGCCTCCGCTTTGCGGTTGGATTTGGTGCTCTTGCCGTTTCCGAGTCGCTTTCCACCCGAAGACGCTTGGACAGAATTTGAGGCGACGCTGGAACCGGTGGAGCTGATGAACTGGACGTAGAGCTGGAAGAACTCGAAGAGGTCGGACATGAGGAGCCCCCGGTTCTGGGAGCACTTCTTGCGGACAGCTCTGTCGTAGTCGATGACACGGGCATCGAACAACTCGTCGTTGGTACGGAACTGGTTGATGATGTGGGACCGGTAGGTAGCAATCTCTGTCCGGCGGTGCGGGAAGGCGAACAAGAGCGCCTCCTGGAACATCTCGAAGGTTGTGACCCAGTCGCCGTACCGGGTGACCTTGCGAGAGGACTCCCGACTTGCGTAGGACAGCTCGACGTCTCCGACGCGCTCGATGTGCTTGTCGTCGGTCCTGGAAGAGTAGGTGCTCGTGAGGAGCACGTCGAAGTCGACGAGTTTGCCCAAGAGCAGATTGTTCCACTCGGACTCGGGGAACTCTGGAGCAATGGTGGTGTCAAAGAGATCAGCCTTCGCTGCGGAGACGTCGAGTCGGTACTCCTTGAGGAGTCGAGCAGTCTCCTTGACGTCCTGACGGGCGGCGGACTTGAAAGCCTGCGAAGAAGCGGAAGCCCATCCGTAGTTGACGGGGTTGGCTCGCTTCTTCCTCGGGGAGTCACAGGATCCGTCAGTCTCTGAGCGAGACCGGGACGAGGATCGAGGTCGGCGAGATCGGTCGCGACGCCTAGCCGGTCGAGGAGACCTCTCCTTGCTACGTGAGGGTCGAGACGAACTCCTGCGACGAGGGGAGCGGGATCGTTCTCGGTCTTGCTCGCGTCCCTTGCCCTTGTCGCGGCCTGCTCCGGGCCTTGAAGGGTTACGTCCTCGACTCGGAGGCCGGAGCTCCTGGCTAAACTGGAGAACCATGTCGACGTAGGAGTCGAGAGCACGTTGGGCTTCATCCCTGCTCAGCTTCTGGCCGGCTCCTTCGATTAGGAGAGTGACTTGTTTCAAGGCTTCGCCGCGAGAGAAATCTCCCTTGCGAAAACAGTCGATAACGCTCTGGCACTTGCCGGTGATAACCAGCAGCTCTTCGGACGGAGTGGCAGTCGGAGACGACGGGCCTGGCGTTCCAGTCATGGACCCCTAACTTCTCGCAGCCCCTAGAAGAGCACGCTCGGATTGATTCGAAAGATGACGAGGTGTATATAGCTGAAAAGCCTTCGAGCGACTCTAGCAAGCAGCGCGAGGGAGTGAGAAAGAGAGCGGTGAGCTCCTTTCCACTCGCGCTGCTCGCTAGAAGAGCTCCAGACTGCTCGTGCAGAACACCGACAGGAGTCGATGACGGCTCTCTTGAGGCCGGCCTGATGAGGTCGGCGGCGCATGCGGAAGCTTGCCGACGCGCGCGGAGATTCGACTTGTGTAAACCCCCTTTAAACCCGATCAAAGTTCAGACACAGTTTGTAGGGAGTTACAAAAAGGGCCCAACCGGGAATTGAACCCGGGACCCCGTGCAATTGAAGTGGCTGAACCACCGAGTTTGAACAACCCGAAGCACGTATCATACTACTAGACCATTGGGCCGTGACACTGCTACCAAATTCACGCTACCTATGACGCTTCGCAAAAGATTTCCCTACTTATAGTCGCCTCAGGGTTACCTACAGTTGCCTTACAGTTACTTATAGTTGCTTACCCAAAGCTACAGTATAGCGCAGCAGCCACTGTGGTGATTAATAGTAAGTACACCTTGTTCTCCTCCTCCTCCTCTATCCACAAGTATCTCTCGCCGTTGCTGTTGCTTCCCTCGTCTCTGTTGCTGTCGCTGTCGTCGAGCCATCCGTCGGTCACTCGCATGGAATGAAACCGATCTCGGCTCTATCTGCTCTCCTCGTCACTGCTGGATTATGTCTCGCTGAGGTCCTCTCGCTTAGGTCTGGAGCTGGAAAGGACCTTGCTCCCCACGTCAACGTCGTGCGGGATGGTCGGGCATATGGAGGGAAAGAGGAGCTGGAGCTGCTGGATATTGTCCTTGTTGCGTCGGTGGACGGTAAGCTGCATGCCCTCAACCGTACGTCGGGGGCGTCGCTCTGGTCCATGGCTTCCTCCGGCAATGCCCCAGCTGCAT
>WJSG01025452.1:0-15073 GCA_016618145.1 Sanghuangporus lonicericola | reverse complement strand
TGCCCGCCTCTCGTTTGCTTGCCCGCCTCTCGTTTGCTTGCCCGCCTCTCGTTCGCTCTACCCGCCGCTAGTCTGAACCTCCGCCTCCTGCCTCCCGCGCGCTCGCCCTGCTCGCCTGCCCGCCTCTCGCTCGCCCTGCCCGCCCGCCTGCCCGCCTGCCCGCCTGCCCGCCCGCCTTGCCTTGCCTTGCCTTAGCTTCGTCCCCTGTCCAANCGCCTGCCCGCCTCTCGCTCGCCCTGCCCGCCCGCCTGCCCGCCTGCCCGCCTGCCCGCCCGCCTTGCCTTGCCTTGCCTTAGCTTCGTCCCCTGTCCAAGTCCTTTGTTGCTGCTTCGATCACGCCATGTCTCGTAGCGTAGTTGTACTCTGTATATTGTAGTATTATTGGCAATACATCATATTGGGACTATCATGTGTGTGTGTGTGTGGTGTGCGTTGCCTCATATATGAAGGATATGAAATGATATGAGAAGCTATCGCAGTGCTATATAGTACTAGAGAGGCTATGCACAGGGCTATCGACTGCTATGTAAAGGGGGACTTTACTATCAGCCTATCAGGACTAGCTAGACGTGATAGGTCTAGCTAGACATGTATTTTTTTCCTGATGTATCCCACAGCCGGCTATCTCTTGAACAAAATCAAGAAGGGGGTCCCGGAGCGCAACGCGCAAGTCTGCGCGTTTCGTGACTACACGGAATCCTTGCCAGCGGACGTTGTTGCAGCTTGGCGAAGCTCCGTTGAAGCCTGGGAAGCCGACCGCGCTCAGCCCAACCCCTTCTTCATCAAACGGCCTGGTACGTAGTCGTAATTCTACGCATGCCGCTTCCATATTGACGTTCCATGTTCACAGCCATCACACAAGCGGCGATCAAGCGCCAACTCACCGAGGAGGACGCGGAGGCCCTAAAGGCGGGCACAGCCGTCGTTCTCCACGACAAGTTCTCTGCCAGCGGCATGATCATCGCGGGGATTGAACTGGAGGAGCTACAGTACGTGTCCCACATATCTAATGCCTCTGTAACCGTCCTTACGGTGTTGCAGACGCCGCTTGAAGACTGAGGTGTACGCGTTGGCGGCCCATGCCACGGATATCCAGCGCGCGAAGCTTCAGGAGCGGCAGAACGTGCTGCGCCGGCGCATAGATGCTTGGATCGAGATTCAACAGCTCTATATGCCGGGTATCTCGACGTACCGCCTTCGCCTCCTCTCCCAAGTCCAGGACTCGTACTTGCCTCACAACATCCCGCTCCTACTCCCTTCCGCCGCTGCGTCTTTCATCCCATGTGTCCCGTCACTCTTCCTCCAAGAGTGGCGGCTCCGCTGCGCGCAAGCCTTTGATTCCCTCAGCGACCTTCGAGGTCATATCGAGATGCGCAGTCACCTGTACAAGTTTAAGGATCGGTTTGCTCGCGGCCAGCGCGCGAACACTCGGGCCCAGACGATCATCAAGCAAGTCGATGCGAAGATCGACTCCGATGCTGAGCGGTACCGCGCGGCCTACGCTGCCGTGGAGTCACTTCGTCCCCGGATCGGTTCGGTTGAGTGGCGGGACCACCTGCGTCCGTTGCAACAGGCCGACATCCGCCACGTCACTCAAGGGGACGAGGGCGAGTCTGAAGGTCGACGGACCATCTCATGGATCTGGCGAGCCACCGCGGGCCCGGCGGCTTCTGAAGACGCGCTGGGCGGCGTGGACCGGAGTCTCCAAGAGTGTACGTATGCCATCATGCTCGACTGCGAAATCTCGGCTGACGATTGCTTGGTGTCGCAGCACTACGGGTGGAGTGGTGTAAAGCTCGCGCCCGGGCCCATCGTTGGACAGAAGAAGTGCAACTACTGCAGGAAGAGATGCGTCGCACCATCGCCTATCACGAGTGGGCATCCGGTTGGTGGACCGGACGCGTGGATCAGGTACACCTCAGCCGTCCGGAGTATCGCGAGGGTGCGAACGCGTATGCGCATCGTCAAGCGGCCTTGCGCAGGTCCTTGCGGGACTTCTGTGCAAAGACCTGGCAAGACGTTCGGATGTGGGTGTGCTTAGGCGATCCGGGGGTCGATGTGACTTTCCCTGAGCTGGAGAACATGACAGACTCTGTAGCCGCATCTATGATCGAGCCAGACGAATGAATCCGTGCTGAGCCTGCATCTTCGCTCTTGGCGTGTCTCTCTATTCGCCTGTGTACGTGTTCTGTCCCTGTATGTGCATCTCGAGCCGCGCTGCTGTCGTTCGTAGTAGGGCTTGTCTTATAATAGAATGCTTCGTGTGTTCCTGTAGCTTACCCAGTGGGGTCATTCACGAGAAAAGTGTGTAAGTCCGATGATCACATGATCGCGGCGACCTAAGCGCCGTGGACTTCACCACTTAAGCTCGGTCTCTCGACCTCGGTCCCATTTCCCCTGCTTCCTGTGGCTCCCCCTGCCTGCCTCGCGCGTCTGGATGCAGAACTTTGTCTATTTGGTGAGGGTCTGCCTCGCGCCCACTACGCTGTCGGCTCAACCACTCACTCAAGAACAATGTGCTCCACGACGCGCTCCGACTACGACGCGTACCGACCACAATGACCGCCAGCCCAGGACGCGGCGCGCCCCTCTGAACTATATGACGCGTCGAGGGGGCTGGAGAGGTCGAATAGTGCATTATGAGCATGTACTCAGTACAGGTGCGTCATACTCGATCGGAGGAACCTGTCCTTCGTATAGCTCCCGTATGCTTCTTCGAACACAGCACTGCCTGATACACAATGCCCGATATCAGTCTGGTGGCTCAATTGATATCCGTCTCTGTGGCTGCTTGGGCGCACTCAATATCCGTCGGCTCTTTCCCTCTCGCATGTCCACTACACCCGCTGCAACACCTTCCTGGCTCTGCATTGCACCCACGCTGGGTCTGCTGCGACATCACTGGCAAGCTCGCTCCCGCCGCCATACATCGTCGGTCCCGCGGCACGCTCCCTGTTCTACGGATAGCACGCTCATGCTCGCGCCGCCATGTGCGGCGCGCTCACTCCACGCATGCATTCGCCCGCTGGCGCGCTCCTGTATTGATATGGTACGTGCCGTCCCCTCGATGTCCGGCAACCGCACGCTCGCAGTTTCGCTACCCGATATACCACGCTCCCTGGCGTCGTCCTCCAGCTCCCGTCCCTCCTGCAGACGCTGTCCCCCATCCCGCGCAGTGTGCTCGCGGCTCTGCTGTCCGCTCTCGCTCATGTCGGGCTCCAGCTCCAGCTCTGGGGATGTTTTCTCGGCGCCGCGCAGCCGTCACGGTCGCGTTCCTACTGTGCCGTATATACTCTCCTTGACGTCGTACTGCAGCTGCGGCTCGATCGTGCTCCTCGCGCTCGTGGCCTGCCATGCGCCGTGCTCGAGGTCGTGCTCGGGGTCCCGCTCTGTGGACGCTGTTCGCCAGGTCCCGCCGCGCTGCACAGAGCCGTGCGGATGTTTTCTCGGCGCCGCGCAGTAATCTGGGACCGTCGCGGTCGCGTTCCTACTGTGTCGTATATACTCTCCTTGACGTCGTACTGCAGCTGCGGCTCGATCGTGCTCCTCGCGCTCGTGGCCTGCCATGCGCCATGCTCGAGGTCCCGCTCTGTGGATGCTGTTCGCCAGGTCCCGCCGCGCTGCACAGAGCCGTGCGGAAGTTTTCTCGGCGCCGCGCAGTAATCTGGGACCGTCGCGGTCGCGTTCCTACTGTGCCGTATATACTCTCCTTGACGTCGTACTGCAGCTGCGGCTCGATCGTGCTCCTCGCGCTCGTGGCCTGCCATGCGCCGTGCTCGAGGTCCCGCTCTGTGGACGCTGTTCGCCAGGTCCCGCCGCGCTGCACAGAGCCGTGCGGATGTTTTCTCGGCGGCGCGCAGTAACCCGGGGTCGTGTTCGAGGTCCCGCTCTGTGGACGCTGTTCGCGGTCCCGCGCGCATGCTATCCTGTAGGGACGGACACGAGTGGATCCGCGGGTATTGCAAGCGCCTAGCTTGTAGGGCTTGTTGACAGCTTTCCAACGACACCAAGATCATCCAAAACGGATGAGAACTGAGGGAGATATGCAAGGAACAAACTGACAAAGTTTGAGGGGCCAATGTCAAAAACTCCAATCTCGGTGCAAGTAACAATGTGCAAAATGGGCCAGCGAGTACTTGTGGGTACTCGTTGGCATTTTGCGACACTTTTACTTGCGCCCATGCTACAGTTTTTGTCATCAGCCCCTGAAACCTTGTCAGTTTGTTCCTTGCATATCTCCCTCAGTTCTCATCCGTTTTGGATGATCTTGGTGTCGTTGGAGAGCTGTCAACAAGCCCTACAAGCTAGGCGCTTGCAATACCCGCGGATCCACTCGTGTCCGTCCCTACTATCCTGTATACCTCGCCAGGTCCCGCCACCACGCGCTGCCCGTTGACAGGTGAGCATTGGTACTGGCTGCGAGTTGGCGCCTGAACGCGCCGTTTCGTGCGCGTGGTAGAGGGACCGGCACACGGTGCCCTGTTCGGAGAGAGTGAGACCGTCGGTAGGTGCCGCGTACCCATATAAACCCACGCTATTAATTGCGTTGACTCCGTCGGAGTGTGAACGTGTCTGCTGTAAAGGGACGATCCCTGCTTCCCGCTCGAACGGGCAGCGGGGCGGGATTTGTCATATGTCTCCAGGAGCGGGGACATGCGCTCGAGGCGGTACACAGTGGCTACGCGGCTGTGGGTACACGGGCGAGGGGAGACCTCTAGTCAGAGTCGAGGGATGTATCACCGCATCTCTGATTAGAGCTCACCATGGATCACGCCTGAGCTCTAGTTAGAGGTGGTGATATATCCACATGCCAGCATCTTGTGCCGCATTTCAATGATTACTACAGTTCCCGCTGCCTTTGTTAGAATTGCGGCAGCGCGCCGCCGGACATTTATATGTACGCTGTAGAACTGGCACGCAATGACAAACATAGTAGATGTACCAGACATGCTGCTGAAGCTATGTACGGACCTTCGAGACGGTGAAGGGCACAAGAGGGACCATGCGGACATGCGTACACACCTGCGGCACAGTAGACTCACCGAGGATGGGTTGATGGACATCCGGGAGGACATGCGGTACGATGAGGAGGTCCGGGAGGACATGCGGTACGATGAGGAGGTCCGGGAGGACATGCGGTACGATGAGGAGGTCCGAGAGGACATGCGGTACAACGAGGAGGTCCCGGGGGACATGCGGTACGACGAGGAGGTCCCGTAGGACATGCGGTACGACGAGGAGGTCCGGGAGGACATGCTGGACAACTACGACAAGATCTGACAGTGATAGTGACCAGATTGGGCTCTCGGAGCCTTTCCAAATATGTATTTGAGGGGGAGGAGTCTTAGCGGGAAGAGCACCCTTCAGGGGTATTTCACATGTACAATTAATCCGCCTGAGGGGGGGGTAGACCCCCTGCCTGGGGTGGCACCCGACGTACTCTGTGACGGCCTTCCAGACAGAAGGATTGATATGGTGAAGGTTGTATGCATCCATATGCTGAACCAGCCGAGCATAGCTCATAAACCGTTCCCATTCGTCTTCCGTGGGATCCCAGTCGAATATCTGCACGTGTATGATCAGCGAATATCATGCAATCTCGAGCGGGTACACTCACATAGGTGTCGGATCCCCTATGACAGCCAAACGTGGGTATCACTGCAAACAACTGCAGGATGTTATCCAGTTTGCGCCATATCGCAGCGAGAGCGGGGGGCGATAGTGCCCGATTGACTCTGGCGACGGACGCGAGCGTACTAAGGGTCCCCTCACCCTCGAGATGCCCGAAAACCTCCCTCGAGATATCCTCGCATGCCAACGCTTGAGCCACAGCCTGTGCCATATTGCGGAGAGGCAAGTGGTAGCAATACTTAGAAGCGAGAAGATCAGTAGGATTCTACTGCCAGGCTCAGCGCGGGAATAGGGAAAGTGGTGGTCGGAACGAAGAGTGATAACAGGCGCTCTCCAGCATCTTCGATTCTCACTTCGCATACGGGACGTCCGTCATCGGATTCAACTTACGACCCTTTACCATGATGGAGTAAGGTTGATATGCAGACGAGACAATCTTTGAGGATCCAATAGAAGCGTACATGTCGGTACCAGAAAGTCATCGTCGACGTCCAGCACAACTCTTAATCGCAATCTGTCGATGGCCACCCTCCTCTCCTACACGCAACATTGCGAGTAGCATCTACAAGACCTCCCATATATCGGCATAATTCTTAAACATCCATTCCCATTTCAAGCTCTGGTACGAGGAGTGACCGATCAAGATGGAAGGAACAGACAGAAGAGGATGAAGGCGAAATCGACGACTACGTCACTATATGGATACGAACGTCCCGGAGCTGTCGTAGACGATCGGTCCACGGGCTCCAGCGGCACGTAGATACCCCATGTTTCGAAGTGTAGCCGCCGCAGAGCGTGGTCAAGCACGGGAAGTGCATCCCTGAGGATCGTTTCGTCCTCCATGACCATATCGGGAGGGATGCCCACGTAGGGCCAACGCAGGTTATCGAGATCGGGATGGGCCCGGGCAAATGCGATGAGCGTACGGACGATGGGAGGGCATGAGGAGAGGTTGGGGAATTCGTCGAACCGCTGTTTCGGTAATCGAACCACAAAAGAGGTGAGTAGTGGCCAGGCTGCAAGCACACCGCCAGACAAGTCCCCGTCTTGAAATTCCAGCTTGGAGTCAGGGCTCGCGAGGCTGATGTACAGCATACGTAGATTTGAGCATGGGAGGAGATGAAGGAAAACGTCTCGAAATCGGAGGCCGCTGTTGAATTCAAATGCGGCGAAGGATATCGAGAACGCAAGTACGCGCGGCGACTGCCAGGCTACGACGCCAACAAGGATATTGTGAACGCGGTCCTGGATCGGAGTGTCATCTTCTATGTGAAGGTAGATGGACGCGGAGTGGGTCGTCGCTGAGGAGGAGGAGGAGGGGTAATGTATTGGCAAAAACGGCATGTAAGGGGGTGCGCATGTGGAGAGCTCCGTTGCCTGTAATGTAGCAGTAGGGGAAGGGTCAGACTCATCCGGTCGTTCGTCCGGAGAAAGGTCAGCGGAGTCTCTGTCGACCGATGACTCAACTCCCACACGACGGCAAGTCCGCCCCACGATTCACAGTGGACATCATCGGCTTCATGGTATTCGGGTCCCAGGATCTCTTTAGGTTGACCTCTCGAGTGGCATGCAGGTGAGGGAACAGTCGATCCAGCAGGTACGCGAATTCGAAGACGGGCTGTCGATACTTCTTCATGGCTTGGGCCTGCTGATCCAGAGGCCTCTCATCGGTGTCTGTGCTGGCAAGCTTGAGCACGCCCCAGTTTGTCAACCAGAGCGTCTCAAGGCCGTGATCGAGCACGGGGAGCGAGTCGAGGAGGAGCGTGTCCCCGTCATCCCCAACCATATCGTCCGGAATGCAAACATAGGGGAGTCGGAGGTGCTTGAGCTGACCGTGAGCCTGAGCAAACTTGGCCAAAGTATGCACGGTAGGAGGCGGATCGTCATCCGGGAAATGCTGGAGCACAGAGTCAGCTTCGCGATAACTCCATTTGACGTTCAGCACCAACGTGCGAAGTGTGGGCCAGGAGGACGTGATGCGACGGATGTCCCGATCATACACGCGGAGGCTCATTCCGAGTGCACTGGGAACGTAAATGGAGAGCTCGAGAGTATGGAGGCAGGAGCACTGCAGGAGCTCTTCGACTACTACGTCGAACATGCCGTCCAGGTCCGACGTGCCTTTTGAGGAGTCGTCGTCGAGGACGAATGAGAGCGCGCGAAGGGAATGGGAGCACTCGCGCACGAGTTTCGACAAAGCGGCCCGGATGATGGTGTATACGCCATCGTCCTGAGCGGCACGCGTAGTGGTCAGGTTGACCACCATGAGTTGAGGGAAGGATGTCGAGGTGATGAAAGCTCTTATATCTCCCAGGCTTGCCTTCCACCTCAACTTCAGAGTGTCCAGAAAGAGGAAGGTGTAGGGAGGCCCTTCCATCCTCCCGTTCGTGAACGAACGCACCTCCATTTTTAAGCTTCGAAGATGAGGCAAAGCAGCGAGCCCACGCATCTTCTCCGGAGTGAGGTCCACGTCCTGCACCGCTAGGGCGCGCATGTTAGCGAAAGTCCAGAATGGGATTTCACGGGGTTCGTCATCCTTCCCGAGGCGATGGCACGCGATGGTGAACTCATGCACATGCATAAGTCCCGAGAGAACCACTTGCCCCAAGACGCCTTGCAGTCCATCACCGGGAATCAGATGTACGTGACGCAGAGTGGGAAGAAGGATGTGGCGGAGAGACTCCGCAGGTAGGTCTGCGTCGACACGTAGACGACGTAATCTCCGGAGGTGTGGAAAGAGAGGCATGTGTCCAACGTACTGCGTGACAGAATTCCATGCAGAAGAGTGGATCCGACGGACGGCCAGTGCATCCAATTTTTTCACTAGGCGGGCGTAACTCATGAGCCGTTCCCACTCTTCCTTCGTCGGGTCCGCGCCAAAGATCTGCTGGCGCATCAGTAGAGCTCATATGAAGATCTTACAAAGAGCAACTCACATGGGTGTTAGACGCTTCGTCACGATGGAACGTAGGCACCACTCGGAATAAAAACAAAATGTTGTTCTGCCGTCGCCACAATGCGGCGAGAGCGGGGTGCGAGAGGGTGCGAGAGACTCTGGCCGCCGATGCGAGCGTACCGCGCCCTCCGTCCTCGAGATACCCAAAGACTTCCGTCGTGATGTCCTCGCACGCCAACGCTTGAGCGGTCCCCAGAGCCATGTCAGAGAGAGGTAGGGTCGGTAGGGAAGACCAACGGTGGCGACGGCGAAGACGGCGGAGCCTTGTTGATTGTGGTCAAGACGCAAGAGGCCTTCTCGGCAGATGGGCGCTGATGAGGCGGCTCGCGGGCGAAAGAGGTTCCCATGATGCAGTCCATGGAGACTAAAGCCACCGTTTAGCATCAGTCCCTGGTCCACACACGCGACTCGGAATGTGGGGTAGGAACTCCTAGCGCCAGTGTCGAAGTTATGATACGGGACCGATTCCAGCGGCGGTCAGCCTGAGGTAGTCCAGCTCGCAGTCTTACCGGGCTCAGCCTTCCTGTGCCGTACATCGTAGGAAGGTCCGCGGTTCTCGACTTAACAAACAATGCGACCACTGGATTGAAGGTGCAGACTCACCTAAACAATGTTTCCTCCGCAATGAACCCGAAACCCGTTTACTTCACCCTCTCTCCCGTGCAACCGACGTCGCAGATCCCGATGTCTGAGAGAAGATTAGCACCGGACAGGACGCGGATGCATGGCACATACTGTGGTTTGCTTAAGTACACACCTGGTCACCGACCGGCGACGTCGTACATCTATCTGCATGCCGCCCTCTAGTAGCCGCATCCTCTATCTTCATGCCTTGCAGAGCTCTTGCAGAGCCGCAGAGCCGACAGCACAACACCAATAAGTTTGCGTCAACTCAGATGATGAAGTCGAGCGCAGGTAGAGTTAGTGAGTGAACCAGTAGCGAACAGGAGGGTGGTGGCAGGAGCGAAGACGAGCAGCGGGCGCTTCACGGCACTCCAAGCTGGCGAAGTCCGAAACTGGGAGTCCACGTTGAGCAAGGCGTTCAGTCGCCTTCACGTCATAGACGGAAGGTAGGTGCAGGCAAGTACGATGAGGATGGAGATATATACAGATATAAATAAGAATAAAGATGAGACCGAGATAATCCGAGACGATATACAAGTAGTACACGGTAAACAAAGCCGAGACGAGATGAGGAGACCAGGAACGAGTGCGCTTGGTATGTAGTAGTCGGGGTATGTCTAGAAGAGGGTATAAAGGCGTAGATATACAACGATATGGGTATGTAGCGATGTGCGGTATGTAGCGATGTGCGGATGTAGCGATGTGCGGATGTAGCGATGTGGGTATGTAGCGATGTGGGATGTGTAGTAATGTGCGTTGTCTAGCGGATACCGAGTAAGTATATGGTGAGCGTTGTAAGTATCCAAGAGCCGTAGGATGTCCGAGTCTCAAGTCCGAGTCGTAAATTGTCTCACCGCGCCGTCTCCCGCTCGGCCGCCTCCCGCTCGCGCTCGCGCTTCCGCTGCCGCCGCAGCGAAGTGGGGACGCGCTTGCCATGCTTCTTCTTGACCCACACCGTTGGCTCCTCGGCGACTGTCTCGGGGGACGACGCAGGGTCTGCAGCCTGAGCGGGCTTTGGACTCGCAGTGGAAGCCAAGATCTTGAGTGTGGTAACGAGCGCAGCAGCAACCTGTCGCAAGGAGGGTGTGCTACTGAGGAGCTGGAGAATAATGAAATCACCGTACTTTATGTGAGACCCGCACACGCGCCGGCACGAAGGCTTCCTTGCGCGGGTCGAGAGGTTTCTGCGGAGAGGTCTCGAGGGGCGTCCATGGTAGCTCCGCGACCTGCAGAGAGGTTCCCGTCAGCAAGGTCGAGAGTATCATGAAAGGAGAAGGCAGCTTACAGTGAGTAATACCGCGAGGATGTCAGAAGACGTCTCAGGCTGCACCGGCGCGATAATCCGCAAGCCAGATGGGACAAACGCCTCCTTGCGCGGGTCGAGACGTTTCTTCGCTGTGGAGGTCTCGAGGGTCTCGAGGAGCGTCCATGGCAGCGCAGTAGCCTGAAAAGATGCTCCCTTCAGCAAGGTCGAAGCACCATGAAAGGAAAAGGCAACATACAGCGAGTGATACCGCGAGGATGTTGGAAGATGTCTGCACCGGCGCGATAATCCGCAAGCCAGATGGAACGAACGCCTCCTTCCGCGGGTCGAGAGGCTTGCTGCTTGTCTTGACGACGCTCCGAGTTGCCGAGAACTTCGAAGTGAGAGCCTTCGCGAGGAGGGAGGCCGATGGGGTGTATGCGGGGGCGTGCGGGTTGAGCTTGTCGGTGGCACTGGTGCGCTGCTCGTCGTCCTGCTCCGAGTCCGAGTCCGAGGCATCGGAATCCTCGCACAAGGTTGCTTCCGACTCGAAGGAGCTGTCTGCGGTGAGAAAGCTGGCGTCAGGGGTTGATGAGACGAGAGTGACGTGGGTGAGTTTGAGAAGCTCGGTGGAGTGCACAGCGCCAGCGACGAGTAAGGTAAGGACGTCGTAATCTTGAATGCCTCGAGTGATACTGATGACGGGAAAAACGGCGTAGTATGTGTAGGTGTAGGCCAAAAGTAGAGTGTACGGATTGTCGGTGCCGAAAAAACGGACTGAGACAGGAACAGAGGATGGGAGTGGAAGAGGACCTGATGGAGCGTCGGTATAGGCAGCGAGGCACAAAAGAAGCGACTACGTACCATTGAAGACCAACCGTCTTGAAGTGAGCTGCACGGCGAGGGTCTTGAAGAGGGGGCTCTCTCCGAGAATCATCGGCTGGGACGATGGGAAGAAAGCAGTGTGGGCTTCCTCCTTCACGATCTGATGTGGGTTATTGAGGCGCTGCTGCTCGAGCAGATGACGCAGAACGCACCTTGCAAATGTCCATCGCCGCAGACCAAGACATCTTGAGAGCCGCCACCGAGTACTCCCCGGCAAACTTGCCGCCTTTGAGGAACAATGTTCCACTTCCGAGTACCACGTAGGACACCATCTCGAGGACAGCGATGGCGAACCAAATTGCCAGGAACTGGACCGTGCGCAAGACGAAGCAACCGATGGCGGAGGCGGCCTTGCGGATGAGCATTCCTAGAATTTGAAGGACGAGTTTGCCAAGAGAGCGTGCAATGCGAGAGGCGACACGCGTTGCGAAGGTGAACATGTCGGCCTTGTATCGATTGACGACGACTTTGAGGCGTGAATAGAGCTATGACAAGCTACGTCAAACTGTCGCCCACTACACAACTGTCGCATAGACGTACCTGACTTGCCCCTAGTACGGTCGCGGAGAGCACCATTCTTGACGTACGACCCGCCGCACAGATACCGAAGTGATTGCACGTTAAGCCAGTCGGAACGAACATGGTGCCGGTAAGGAGTGAAATGATGACCGATAGCACTACCGCGATGCCGAGGAGGACGTTGCCGAGTGCTAAAAGAGCCATGGCGGAGTGAGGTACGCAGTGCTCGGTAAAGGACACGGCGCATACAGCGACGCACAGTATCCAGCTCATGCTGGACATGCTGAGGATGAGATGGGCGAAGAGAGGTGTCGGGTAGGCGAGTACGCAGTACTGGCGGGATGTGAGCGAGAAGGGTATGTGGGGGACTGCGCATGCAGAGCTTATATACGGACGGGGGCTGGGTCACGTTCGAACCTTATCTGCGACACCAACGCGCGACGCGTCCTTCGGCGTGCATCACGTGACCGCGTCTCCCGCCGCTGTTCGGGAGCAGGGGTACCCTCGATTGCGCTGAAACCTCTTTTGCTTTCGAACCACCACCATCCCGCCCGCGCACGCCAGCGGAGAGCTCGGAAATTCGTGTCAGGCTACGCGGAGCTGAAGTATAATCAGTCGTGCGTATGTTCCTTAATGTACACGGCATACAGTCTGTCTGATTTGCAGTACGCCATAACCCTCATCCAAAGTAGACTGGATGGAAGACAAACTACCGGCGCGCCAGTATTCCTCGAACTCTCAGTCGACTACATGTCTCTAGCACCCGCGTATCAAGAGCACCCCTGCGGCCCACGACACGGTCTATAAACACGCCACGGTGTATATCAACGACTTCATCGAGCTCCGCCTGACTGCGGCATATGCTTCAAGCACTGCAAGCAGGACGAGATCGATGTTCCCCTCTGCATCAATCACCGTGAGTGCCCTCACTGGCAACTTTCGCGCATACAAGCAGCCCCGAGCCCCGGCAGTGAAATTTGGTCAGACATATGTGCAACATCACCAGGCATTACCACGCTCGGCGTAAACTGTCATACCGCGCGGCGCAGCCTCAGCTATGGCGTATATGCGCTCGTCTAAACCATACCTGGGTAGTTCGGAGGCCATGGCGACGCTACATGGACGGCCACAGGTGCGTATCGGAACCTCGTCAGCTTCAAATCACCGTTTCTGCCACAACCCGGTCCCGCCTCCGGACTCGGTCGATGAGTGACACTGATATTTTGGGAGCTGAGCCAGAGCGGGCAATTGCGCGATTCGGATAGTATCGTGCAATGGCTCGCTCGCTCGCTCCGACGCGGATTGTTTCACGTACTTATGGTGGACGAGGCGCGAGGAACGATCACCGCTGTCTTGCGGCCGTTGGCCCGTTCACGGTTCAAGTGCGTGAAGCGGCAAGCCTTCCCCGTCCGCAGGCAACAACATGTAGCGCATCCACTCACCGCGATCCTCAAAGCGGTTGCAACCCAGTTTTAGTAGTCGTGAACGTGACGGTGATGACGAACCTTGCACAACGTCTCCTCCAAAGTCCACGTTAGCCCGGAATGTTGCCGGCATTGCGAACCCGTCGTTCGCGGATGATCTGGGTTCTGCCCTGAGACCTCGACGGCGCGGGGACAGCGCCCATTATGCGACACCGCCCCTCGCGCCCATGAGTCTTGTCTGCATGCATGGATGATCGAACGCCGCAGCGCCGCCGTCATTGCCAGACTTCGGGTCGCTGTTTGGCTGCCTGGCTGACCTTGGGTTGACCCGCACCATTCTTCCAACAAGATCTTCGGGTGTCTGCATGCTACCCACGTGCAGAGAGGTGCAGAGCCCCGTGAAAGAGCTTCCGGCGAGTCGGTGCATGTTCAAGGTCTCTATTTGGCCACAGCGTACCCGACGTGCATCGTGGATCATGGGTGGCACACCCCTTGTTCGCCGCCTCCTCGCCGGGCGTGCTCGTCCTGGCTGACGGTCGCCAGGAGTCTTGTGTGTGTTCATGTGCGGCGCTGACCGCGTATCCCGAAGATTGACGGCGTCGAGCCTTCGGATTCGCCTTCACGTTCGTGTCCGTTCCATCTGAAGATCGAAGCCGGACGTAACGTGTCCTGGACGCAGCTGGTACGACACGTCGGGCTCGATATGGATGACTGTCCGGGTCGTCATGGCAAGCGTCAGTACACTATTGTCTGTCGGAGTGAGTCCTCGCACCTCATCTCCAGAAATACTCCCGTACATAAAAGAGCTTCTCAGTCGCCTAGCTGACAATTCCGCCGACACAGATAGCAATGAGAGCAACATTATGGATACGAATGCATCCTGGAGGTCGTCGTGGTCAGGACGACACACCGAAGTCCATTGGTCGCCACCGAGGTCGGTGAATTGCCTCCGCGTGTTGGCCGGCGGCGGCAAGGCACAGCAGTGGCGTCGCTGGCGCCCAGCTAATTGTACGGAGCGGACTCCGACGGAGGCACACCGACGCGTCTCTCACACCTCCAGCAGCAGCCAGGACCTCGAGGCGTGCGCGCAGAGCTTATCCACACACATCGCACTCGGCGCTCGCGCTAGCCCACTGCCCGCAAGACAATTACTATCGTGGGGGGTGTTCTGCAACGCATTTTTTGTGATCCTGTTATCTCTCCCACCCTTGCTCTCATCCTTCTGAAACTTTCAGGCACTGTATATGTACACACGGGCTCTCATTTCGTCGAATCTCAAGGGTAGAAACATATTATTGAGCGTGACGAAGGCCTGCCGGGTTTCGGGGGGAGTTTTGCAACGAAGCTAAGCGCTGTTGCAGAAGACCCTCCTCCGCCTCTCTTGTCCATCCTGCAGTCAATCGGGTTACCTAGGAGGCATCCAAAAGTGTTACATATGCTTCTGTGACAAAGATGCTGGCCCCAGACAGTCAGCAGGGAGAGGGATCTGGGTTGCAACTCGGCGCTAAAGCTGCCACAAATGTCCAGCACCCTCTAGCTTGCCCTAGTGCCCCGATGGCACCCTGCTCTCGCATATGAATCCAGGGCATATTCATAAATGTATTTGCAAAATCTCACGAGATGAGGCGGGGAAATGGAGGAGGTAGGGTAGTTATGCAACGGATCTGCCCGTTGCAAAACACCCCCCACGATAGTACAGGCCATCACAAAAAGCATGGCTTCCTTGCATCTCCCGCCGTGACAGCTCTGCGTCTGTGCTGCCAGCTTGATAAACCCTCCACGTCCACACGC
>WJSG01025451.1:0-12581 GCA_016618145.1 Sanghuangporus lonicericola | reverse complement strand
GAACGCGAGGGCAAGGGCCTCGAGCGAGGAGTCCTGTTGACCGAATAGCTCAACCCACTGGACGTCGGGGCTGTCTTCAGCTACATATTCCAGGTGAGACATAAGCGTCGCGCAGCGCACAAATGGCGCTTCGATGCGCAGGATGCATGGATGGATGCCAGTCTGCTCCTCCGGAGTATTGATCGCCACGTCGAGACGGCGAAGACGTGTGCCGATGGATGATAGGCTGTCTTGCAAGTGTGGGGTNCGTGTGCCGATGGATGATAGGCTGTCTTGCAAGTGTGGGGTGTCGGTGCTGACAGATATCGAGAGGGGGAGAGATAGCGACCGTTCCAAGTAGGCAAGAAACTGGTCGGAGCCGGGGAGGGCGGTGATATGCGTCCAGAGGACCGGCGTTTGCAGTGCGACGGTACGCCATCTCTTGCAGACGTGAGTGATGGTCACAACTCCACTGCTTGGCAGACGAGCGCGGGTGTACTTGCATTCCTCCTCCTCCCCAGGTTCGATGAAATTGAATATGTCTTCGTGTCGATGCGGGATGTGCGTGACCATCTCGAAGATCAGAGAGAGGAGTTCCGGAGGTAGGCGGTTAACGCGGTTGAAGGTGTTCAGGTGTTCCCGCAAAGCAGAGAGGAGGTCTGCGACGCTGTCTACACTTTTCTGGACCTGAGAGCACACATTTTCAGCAGAGAAACCGTGTCCGTAGATTCGAACACGTACGGACTCGAGGCTGGGAAGAGACGGCGTCGTTCAGTTCATGCGAATATAAGTCAAGACTACTAGTTGAACCATACCTCATCAGACTCGCCATCTTGCGATACTCAGTAGAGTCGTGGTGTTCAATGAATTTTGCGAGATCATAGCTTGCTTGCATGTCGTGAGTCGTGGTGGTTGAGAGGAAGGAGGAGCAGGGACGGGAGCGCCCAGACGTCGCCTTACTTACTTATAACTGTGGCACTGATCCCATCTTATCAAAGTCGACGATTTACTTACGTCGGGGTAAGTTTCAAAGAGCACCGCATATATGCGTTCGGAAACCATAACATTCAGCATCATTAGACCTTGTCCTACTTAAACAGACAGAACAGCGACGCACTACAAAACCCAGTACAGTAACTACGCAATCCTGCCGATCCGAAACAACCCGCATACAGCAGCTCACTGCATCTTCACCATCAGCAGGTACCGCACCCGGATCTGCGACGGTTCGTACACGATGTACTACATATAACACACCACCATCAGCGACACTCGACGGCCAGAGAGCTCGATGAAACGCACCTCGTTGTACTGCAAATACACCTGCGGATCGCTGACGTCCTTGCCCGGACCCTTGGGCATGTGGCAGCCGCGCAGGTCCGGGTGGTCGAGCGCGTCGCCGCAGTCTTGCCAGTCCGCGGGCTGGGTGCGGCCCAAGCCCTTCGTGGATCTATGGGGAGGGAGGCGATGAGCTCTGGGCCAAGGACGAGAAGGATGAAGAGAAGGCGGCTCACTTTTTGCCGGCCTTCTTGCAGTCTTGGTCAGCGTTGTAGTTCGCCTGGTGCTGCTCGTAGAACGGCTTCGCGAGCACTTCGCAGAGCAGGAGCAGACCGGTGTTGTCGCTCAGGCTACGTGGCGCAGTCAGCGAACAGCCCGCAGAAGTCAGAGGAGGACGACTCACTAAGCGTGACAGTAGTTGGCAGACTTGGACATCATCTGCGGGCGGAGACGGTGAGCAAGCGCACACAGACGCGACGTAATAGGCCTACATCTGCGAAGTAAACACCCTTGCCGAACATGTACCCAGTAACGGGAGCTGGACACAACGTCAGGCTGTGCTCGCGAACTGAGCCCAGGGCGAACTGGCTCACCTTCTGGCGGTGCGATGCGCAGACCCTGCTTGAGAATACCAGCAAAGTTCGTCGTCCGCGAGCCGTGCCAGAGCAGGAGCCGGTCTCCATCCGCAGCCTTCCCATACCCGGCCTTGTTCCACGCCTTCGTCTCGCTCTCCCTAGATCACCCCAGTCAGCGCCACGAAGACATTCACCACATTCCAAAAGGACACACCTCTCCACACGGAACGCCTGCAACACCTCCGCGCCATAGTGTCGGTGCGTCGCACCATGCGTATCGCGCGCATACCCCTGCAACGCGCGGAACTCCTTGCTCTCGTGCGCAATCGGCTCCATAGTCGACAGCTCCAGCGAGCGGAAGTGCGCGTCGAGCGGGTTCATCGGGTTTCCATTCACGTCCTTCGGGATCGACGACGAGATGAGCTTCGACGCGACCTCCATGTCGCCGAGCGCGTCGACGAGCTCGAGCTCTTTCTTCAGCCGCTCGATCGAGTCGATCACGATGGGCCGCTCGCGCCCGAAGACGTGTGGGATGACCGAGTAGTAGCGGCTGGTCAGCTCCTCACATGCTTTGCGGAAGCCGCCGTATGACTTCGCGGTGTCACCGTCGGGCTGGCTGATGACCTCGGACAGGGCCTTGAGGGCGCCGAAGCCGCTGAGGATGGTCGACTTGGAGAGCTTGCCTGTGACGAGATGAGCCCCGGGTGCTGTACACCACGACGATGCACGTACCGAGTGGGAGCTTGTTAGCGTCATAGTTCATCGAGGACAAGTGGGCGTCGAGCATGGAGGAGTTGAAGATGAGCTTGCATAGAGTCTACGTCGCCCGTCAGTACAGGAAATCGCAGAGAAAGACAGCATACGCACCTGGATCTCGGAGGGTAGAGTAGAGGCCGGGATCTTCTCGTCCTCCTTGGACGAGCTCCCTGCTTTCTTGTCTTCTTCCGCCTCGTCTTCGTCGTCATACGATCGCTCGATCCAGACATACTTGCCTGCTCGGCCCGAGTCAGCACATGCACAGCGCAGCCCATACAACTAGTCACACGCACCCTTCTTCTGAACCATCCCTACACGGTTCTCCCAGTCCGTAGCCGTCTTCGCCTTGAACTGCTTCTTGAACTCCTGGATGGCCCTCGCAGGAGGCCACGGGCCCTTTGTCTGATACGCCCCGCGCTCGCCCACGCGTCCCCAGCGTGTGTACAGGACACAATCATCCTTGTTCCCGATAGGATGCAGGAGTTGCAACTTGTAGTACCTGTCCCACACGGGTCAGATTAATGGCCATGAGCGATGGAGACGGCGTACTTATTTGCGTTCTTGCCGATCTCCGTCTGGTTCAACATCGCGTCCCAGACGCCGTCGGGCGTGACGAGCACCTGGTGCGAGTCAACCCTGCCCGAGTGTTCGTCCACCGGGGCCGCACCGCGTTTAATGACCGTGACCTGCAGCAGGGGGTCAGCATACTTAATCAATGTATGTAGACGCGACCTAAAGAAAGTCTCCGTCCAAGAACTCGGACCAAGACATATACCGCATATATAATCTGGCACAGCGCAGTTCTGCTGAAACAGAGCAGTAGTCTGACTCCACTGCCGATATCTTCGCATTTCCATGGCGAACCTGGCCCAGGTCGTGCAGACATAGGCTGCTCCGTGATAATCATCCACGCGGGCAGCTACATTCACAGGCTGCAAAACAAGCCTGTACGTGTACCCGACCGCCGTTCGCTCACAAAAAGTGAGGTGCGTTCTGACAGCCACCGTCCCGTTCACCAGCCTGGGCCAACGGACGAAGCGACGGATGCCAGCTGGGTATATGGCTCTGTGCGCTCGAAGCAGACGTACAGCACGGCAACATCCCCATGACTGCGGTTCACTGCGGACCTTACCCCAGGTCGCAGCGTACTCGCGAAGAACACACAGGCTGCTCCGCGATGGTAGTCCACGCGGGCAGATGCACTTGCAGGTCGCAAAGCAAGCCTGCACGTGCACCCGACCACCGTGCTCTCACAAAGGTGTGGTCGCGGTAGCGTCCTCTCAACCATCGTCTCCTTCTCCGACCTGGTGCAAAGCACGAAGCGAAGGACGCCAACTGGGTATATGCGCTCGAACAAGGCGGCGTACATAGAGGACGACGACGCGGTAGGGTGGACCAGTTGTTGAGCCACTCACCATCTTCGGCGGGAGGTCCGCAACATCCTTGCTCTTCGGCGCAGGCTTCTTGCTCGCAGGTTTCTTGCTCGCCGGCTTCTTCTTGTCCTCCTCTTCCTCCTCCTCCTCCTCCTCGTCGTCGGCTGGGGCATCAACGTCCTTCTTGTCGTCGTCGGCACCGTCCATGTCCATGTCCATGTCCACGTCGCCATCCGCGTCATCGTCCGCGTCGTCATCCGCGGCCTTCTTCGCCTTGCCCTTCGCGCTCTTCGCCTTCGCAGTTTTGGTGGTGGTTGTAGCAGTCTTCGCAGCACCGCCCTTCGCAGTCCGCGCCCTCTTCGCAGCCGGCTTCTTCACCTCCTCCTCCTCCTCCTCATCTTCCTCCTCGACATCATCTTCCTCCTCCACGTCGTCGTTCTCCTCGTCCGACTCCTCGCGAGCGCGCTTGCCCTTCGCAGCGGTCTTTGTCGTCTTCGCCTTGGGAGCCGCCTTTGCCTTCGGAGCAGCCTTCGCCTTCGCCTTCGCTTTCGCCTTGGGCGCCGCATCCGCAGCCGTGCCGTTCGCCACAGCCGCGACAGCGACAGCCTTCGCGGACGGCGCGCGCGTGCGCCCGCTCGCACGCGTCGCGACCGGGGCCGCGTCTTGTGAGCCGTCCGCGGCAGCGGCAGCAGTCTTCTTCCTAAGAGGCATCTTCACGTCGTCTTACGCGTCGAGGAAGCGTTTGAGGGCGTCGAGGGCGCTGAGGAGGTGGTTGGTGGTGAGGGGCACGAACGAAGGGGGATGTTTGTGTTCAGACGCGATCACGCGTGGCTTTAATTGGGCGCGCGGGCGTTTATGGCGCGCGGAGGGCGGGATTCCCAGGCCGCTCACATGATGCCGCGCCATGCGTCGTTATCGCGCGCGCCCCTGGCGGCATCAGACGGCGGCCCGAAGCTTACCATAAGAGGGAATACCCGATGTCAGGTGCGCACGTCGAGTCATCCCGGACAGCGCCAAGACGTCCCCGTGGCGTGCTCTCCCGAGCCGAGAGCGGTCGCGTCGATGATAAGGAGCGGGAATTGCTGAATATGGATAGAATACAAGGCGCGCGGGCGACGCATGTGCGCGGCGCGGCCGACGGGCGCAGATACACGAGACATGTGCGTGCGGGTAAGTAGTCTACAGTCTGGATCGACGCGTTCCGTCATGCAAGATCCTTCCTCACATGCGCAGCTTCTTCTCCATGTCGGCGTGGATGTCGAGAGGGTGCGCCATCTCCGATGCTGTGGAAGTCAGTCAGTATATGTGCCATACAAGTCGTTGCGAGGAGACTGAGCAATGTCGTGGACAGCACCAAATCGGTCTCGTTGGTTTGACATCGAACTAAGTCGCGAGACGAATCGAGGTTCTTATCCCAAGCTCGGGAAGCGGGCAATCACTACCGGTGCAGGACAAGAGTCCAAAGACTGAGCAACCATGGTCCACAACGATCATCGCCGACACAGGGTGAAGAGCGCTCCTCATCGCGACCATACACGGCGCTTCTGCATGTGCACGGTCGATGGAGCCCAGCCGACCAGAATGGCCAGGTGGGATCTCGAACGAAAGCTCTAGCCGACAAGGATACGCAAGCTCGTGTGCGATGCACTCACGCACACGTCGCCCGCCCCTGCTGCAGAACTTGCCTCCGCCGTGGCTTCCCCCGGAGAGATCACTGGTTCGTCCCGACGCTAGCGAGAGTAGATGGTGGCCGACGACAGACTCCTTCAACGCACCCGCCAACTCCGAGCGTGTGGATGAACGAGAACGCGAAGCCCGTCACAAGATGATTCAGTGAAGGATACACACCTGGTGTCATGAAATCTGCGCATTCCAGGGTCTCGTCGCGCCCCATGAGGATGTCGAGGTGAAGGTTGGACTGAGGGAGGATCGGCATATGGGGGTTCTGTGGCACACCGGCGTTGAGGTCCAAGTCGCCTTCCACACCAATTATACAACTCACCTGGCTAACAATCTTCCTCTCCATCATCAAACGCATCGGCATATGCAGCCCAAACAGCTGGCGTTGCATCTGCAGCTTCAAGTTGTCCTGTGTCGCCTCCCACTGTCCGACACTCGAATGAGCACGCACGAAACGCACGGACGATCGGAGAGCATACGCACGTTCTCCAGCCTGTCCCTGATCTTTCCCGTCGACTGCACCTCCGCGGCGAGACTCCGAGGGCCGTACTTGAGCGTATCGTGAAGGCCGAAGCTGTTGCTCGTGTCCTGGACAGTCGCGGCCTTGTCACCTTTGCCGGGTACGATGCGGAGTGATTCCTGCGCACATCTCATCGTCAGTTCCGTTTACCACACAGTCCTGTGCATCTATACCATTATGTGCTGCTAGTTGGGGGAGAAGGAGGGTGAAGGAGATGCGAGCAGACGGTAAGGAGTGTAGGCGCCCCAGGACGCGTTTGCGACGCGTCAGTGACTTCCGCATTAGGTAATCCACAAGTGGTCCGTATACCTGGGCGTCTACACAAGTGTTCTGCAGCGGCCCCGCACGGTGTGCCTCTACCCCGCGCGCAGCCTGCGCAGCGGCTCAGTTTCTGACTCTGCTAGCTTGCTTATAAAGCCCTCTTGTTTTCGAATTGCTTTCACGTCTTTTTTGCTTGCTCGTTACTCTCTTGCTGGCTTCATTCTCGTACTTCTCTCGTCTAGATAATGGGTCGCTTCAAACGAGCTGTCACCAAACGAAAGGGTGTCTTCAACCCGGAAGACAACACTCGCGTGAAGCACACCCGCGTCGGCGTATGGGACCTCTACGAGGAGATCAACCCCGACCTGCAGCATATTCCTGGCTCGACATGGATCGAGAAGACACTCGAGGCATACGCGTGTCTGCCGTACCTCCTCCGCATGGTCCGCGACATACTTTCCATACGGAGTTGCTTAGTCCTCATCGGGGCTTATGGAGTTGCGGAGGTGCTATCATCGCTCATCCCGGCAGCATCGCTCTGGTGAGTCGCAGACTTGAGTATGCTGCGGGCTTTAACTCACGTGGAAGTCGCGGACAGGTACTCAGGCCAGTTGATTAACATCGTACGTTCCTACATCTTCTACTTCATCCTCTTCCTTGAATGCTCTCTTTTGCGCTCCGCCTTCTCGCGGCCTAGCGTCTATGCGCAACTTGGCATGGGACATACAGACGTCCTCGCGCGCTGTGACTAGTCGAGGGTGTGCCAAGTTACCAGTCGCGTCCTTGTCAACAGACAGGGTCGCGTTCGAGGATCACAGTGTCCTGCAAAACCCACAATCTGACTACTTCAGATCCACCAGCCTCACGCTTATGACGTCACTGGAATCATTTGGCGTTCAGTTCCCGGGTGGAAACTTAACCACACCCGCAGGAGAGTTCTGTACTCATCTTGGTGGCTCCGGAACCTGCTGCCATACCTCCCATACTAGTCTTTGAATTATCACGGAGGAGCAGAGACGACCAGGCACCGGCACATCAACCGTTTCACCGTGGGCTTGTTCACTAGTCCACCTATAACCCTCCTCGGTCGCCCACGGCGATCAATGCTGGTTGCGCATCGGCTGGAGCTCGCCGGAGCGCGTACATGCCCATGGTGACACTATTAGCATGAATCTGGGTCGCTGCATCGTCGCCTCTGGAGAGTACCGTATGTACATTCCGCCGCAAGCGGTGTGTGCAAACAGAGTGCGATGGCTTCGGTCTCCAGGCTCGATGATTCGACAGCTGATGATTTCATATGAATTTTGTTCCATACCACTGGGCATCGCGAGGTCTCGCTTCTTGTGCCGTCTCTTCCTGACCTCGCAATTCACAACATGCCACCGGGGTGTAGCGTGTCGCAAATTAGTGACGGACCTTACGCGCCATCGACACTCCTCTGTGCTCCTTTTCGGTTGTGCATTGCGCTTTGCAGTGTGCTCACTCGTTTTCCGTTTCCAGCTACAATCCGCGATAGAAACGCGCCAAGTAGATGCCGACAAGCTTTTCCGAATATGCGCTGGCCGCGTCGGCTGCTCCGTCACACGCCGACTGCTCAACCACGCCCTGGCCGAGATCAAGGGGCCGCTCTCGCGCCGCTTGAAGGCCCAGTACTCGCTGCACATCTTCCGGGCTCGCGCTCGCCTCGACCTGCCCACATACGAGGACCCGCTCGTCCAGCGCCAGCTCGACGAGGCGTCGTCGACGTCAGGAAGCATAGCGTACGACTCCGTCATGATGGCGGGCCAGATCGTTGCGACGCTGCTCCAGGTGGTCACGCAGGTGTCGGTGGTCGCGCAGGTACTGGGTGGGCAGCGCGACGGCTTGCTCCTGGCGGTCCTGTGCTTCGCGACATCGATGAGCGACTGGGTCGGAAGGTGGAACATCCTCGGGTCGGAGCAAGGTACGACGTCTCCGAGCATTCTGCAGTGTCCCCTGCTGACGGCGTCGTTTAGTGTGGGCTGCGACGACGAAGGACAAGGAGTACATCCGGATGGTCGGCATGAAGCACGTCGTGAACAACGTGGAACACCGCAAAGAGTTCATCGCGGGCAACCTCTCGGAGTTCATGAGCAAAGGTACGAGCCCCGACGCTGCGTGTCCAGGCTGCGCTGACAACATGGACAAAGAGTTCGAGGAGGTTTCCGAACGTGTCGGGCCCGACAACGCCATGGACTTCAACGACGTCCGCCGCATATCCCGGTCCCGCAAGCACTTCAATTTCTGGAGCCTCCTGCACGATCCCCTGCGCGAGCTCCCGCAGGTACGTGCGATACACGCAGACCCACACCAGGTACCAGATACGAATGCTGATCCCATCGCAGATCGTGTTCACCCTGCGTGCGATCCAGCACCCGGCGTCGATGCCGGTGTCGCTTGCGTCCCTCAATCTGCTGCAGCAGAGCACGTCGCAGTTCTCCTTCATGGTCTGGCGCTTCTTCGACCAGACCAGCTCGATCACGGAGCAGCTGGCGACGGTGCGGAAGCTGTACGAGGTGGCGAACATCCCGAATCGGATAGAGGACGGCACGGTGCCGTTCCCTGAGGATGCGCAGAAGATTCAACACGGTATCGCGCTGGAGTTCAGGTGCGTGCGTTATTTGCGAGATGGGCTCGCTGGCTGATTCGGCGTGTGATAGGAACGTGTCCTTCCGCTATCCTGGATCTGAGCAATATGCTCTCCAGAACATCTCATTCAAGCTGTCTGCGGGCCAGCTATGCGTATGTGTCGCGTGATGGCGCAGCGGGCATCGACGCTGATACGTTCCGCAGGTGATTGTTGGTGCGAACGGATCCGGGAAGAGTACTATCCTCAAGCTCGTGTCCCGCTTGTATGATCCCGACGATGGCCAAATCCTGCTTGACGGCCACGACATCCGCACGCTCAAGCTCTTCGACCTCCGCCAGGCAATCTCCGTCCTTTTCCAGGACTACACACATTTCCCTCTCTCCGTACGTCCCCATTCTGCTCCTGCTTTGACTCTCTATAACGTGATGGTTACAGATCCGAGACAACATCGCCCTTGGAGACCCGTCCAACTTCCGGAACGACGAGCACGTCGAGGCCGCGGCGCGCCTCGGCGGCGCATCCGACTTCATCGAGAAGTTGCCCGAGAAGTACGACACGTACCTCGACCGACCTGTGCGCGACTACTTCTCCGGGATCCCCGAGGGCACGAAGACGCTCTTCGGGCGGAATATCGACTACTCCGCCGTGCGCAGCGCGGGTGGGATGGGTGCGCGGGCGGGCGGGCCGACGCTGAGCGGGGGCCAGATGCAGCGGCTCGCGGTGTCCAGGACGTTCATGCGCTCGGTGGTGTCGGAAGACACCAAGGTCGGGCTCCTGTTGTTCGACGAGCCGAGTGCGTCGCTGGACCCAACGGCGGAGCATGGTGAGTGGCTGAACCAATAGGGCAGGTTATGAATGCGAGATTTGGGCACTGACGAGCGATGCGCAGATTTGTTTGCTCGCCTGCGCGAGTTGCGCGGGAACAAGACGATGGTGTTCTCTTCGCACCGCTTCGGAAACCTGACGCGGCATGCGGATCTGATTCTGTGCGTATTCGCGATCGCTTCTGTCTTTTCTGCGAGCTCATGCTGAGTGGCCTACAGATACATGAATGACTCGGTCATCGTGGAGGCTGGGACCCACGACGAGCTGATCAAGCGGCAGGGGGAGTACGCGCGGATATGGATGCTGCAGGCGCAGGCGTTCCTGTAACCCCCTGCTAGTACGAACTGACGACGAACCCTCTGGGTGTGTTGATTCTCTGCAGATCTATGGAGGTGTACTCTGTACTATACACGCCTTGAGCAGACTTCCACTGCTCTCTCACGACTTTTGACTCGCGACTCTGCTCGGGCGCTCATATTTCTGCAATCAGGTCGACTCAGCTTCCAGATGACTGTGGAAGAGGCGCTGTACAGCGCCAGAGATGAATATCAACGGACGCGAACGTTCATGAGGTGCGCGGATGCTTGTACATAGTAAGGTCGGGACAAGAGTAGCCGATGCTTTTTGTCGCGATTAGCTTGGATTCTGTACGTGTGCCGGTTGGTAAGAAAGACGATCATGACTGATTTGCTGATGTTCAGGCTCGCAAGAGTGTACACTGCGCGACTGTCTCATCGCCGACTCACAGCAGCACCTGAACGACTTCTCGCCCGTTCGCCGCCTCCCTCCGGAGCTCCTCTCTTTGGTCTTCACTCTAGCCACCCACAATTCTCGCCGACACAAGACTATCTTCCACTTCGACAAGGACCCGGCCGCGTTCTACAGGCCGTGGTGATATCGATCCCCCAAGCCATGTTACAACCGTCACCCAAATTTGAAGAAGGTGGCGCACCGTCGCATTGACCACGCCCGCGCTCTGGACCTTCATCAGCGCATCACCGTCGTCTGACCAGTATCACGCATATTTGCAACGGTCACTATCTCTCCCTCTTAGAGCCTGAGCACTCGCAACATGAGGGTGTCCTAATCATGATAGCCGTCGCAGGCTGCTGCCCCGCGCTGTCGCTTATCACCCTCACCCTCCACCAACCATTCAAGGTCCCGCCGGCCGTCATGTTTGCGGCCAAGGAAGTGTGCCGCGATTGTGCACGTACGGATAACCCTATCCGCCGCGTCGTCGTGAAATTGCGCAGTCGTGGCAGCCCTCCCACCGCTGCCGAGACGAAGTCTTTCTGGTCGACATTCGCGCCGTACGTGGAGGAGGTCCAATTGCTCTGTGTTGAACCGCCCCCGGATCGTGCCTTCGAACCGTCCAAATGTTGCATGGTCAAGGACGCGGAGAAGTACTGGACCTTGTATGACAGAGCAAAGTCTTGAAACCTCGGTCAATCTATCTGGTACTCGGCAGAAGGTTGGACGGCGTTCACTGTGGCTTGACTCAATTACGCTTCCAGCCTGAGGACCGTCGTACTTGCCGCTCTCCGTACGTTCTCTATCTTATCCCTGATCAGACTTCCCCTCACGTCCTCCGAGGTCAGATTCAGGATGGTCTTGCCCTCAGATCGGACCCGTAGAGCTTCTGAAACGATATAAGATGTAGCTAGAACGAGACACAGTTCACGAGCCTTAAGTACTTCGTCGCATATCTGAATAGTAGCTATTGCTCGGATACGTGCTGGACAATCATCAGGACACCTGGCCGGTCTCGTGGTGATGGTCCAGTACTTGTCCGCACCTCAGGCGTAACCTAGCGGGCGGTCTGCATGCCTGCCAGCATCCCCGTACGACAAACGGCGCCAGGACAGGGCGCGCTCGTGCAAGCGGGATTTCATCGCATGCTCCGCAAGGGCACGGAACAGGTCAGCAAACCGAGCCAACCGCCCCTCATTTTAATCATCCTGGGTCTAGGATACGCAACGAAGGGACGCACTGCGACACTGCGAAGTTGGTGTCTATCGAGGGCACGCGTAGCTGCAGTGCGAACGAGTCCCGCCGGGCTGAAGAGGACCACCAAGTACTTCCGTTGTCGGGGTCGAATAGCTCAACAGTGATCGACGTCAACCACGCGCGACTGAAGACAACGAAACACCACCGGTGTGTGCGCCAGCGCCGTCCGACACTGCAGTCTAGTTATGTCTTTGTTCGCCCTGCAGTTCTGACGACTGAACAGAAACACTCGACAAGTATTTAGTCGTTCTATCTGTGCCTAGCTGTTCTTCTGATTTATGTACGGTTGACGGTAGGACATCGCCGCTCGATGTTCCTAGAATATATGAGCGCAACGAGCCTCAATTAGCCGAATAACGGCGGCATCGTTCGTGAGATACACTGGCGCAAACGGTTACAACTGGATAGAATGCAAGACAGTATCCTTCCGGATCTTGCGCTCGATAGAAAGGGACTAAATAACACCTCGTGCTCCGACATTGCACCCGTCACCCTTCCCCGCTCAATACCTATGGATGTCGAGAGTTACGGCGGTGGTAGACAGGACCCTTTGCAGGGGAACAGGCCGAGGGCGTGAGTCGGCGGTGATGGGCGCGAATTTACCACATGCTGCGCTCGGCGGACTGTACACTGTACGGCAACCGCGGACTTCTCCATCACATCTCTTCGCCGACCACGCTACCAGATTGACCTGTACTTGTGGCAATCAGCATTGGTAC
>WJSG01025447.1:0-40202 GCA_016618145.1 Sanghuangporus lonicericola | reverse complement strand
CTATGTTTCCCCATCATCCTCGGTGTACCCTTCCTCTCTCGTAACGAACTCATTGTTGACATGCATATGCGTGCCCTCATCGAGAAATCCAGCAATATCAATCTCCTCTCGCCGCCTATAACATCTCCGCCGGCGACGAAACACACTCCCTCCACGAAACACGGACTCAAGCTTGAAGTCGAGCGACTCCAAGCTCAACTCCGCCTCGTTCAACAACGCGACCTTGTACAAGATATCAATCTCAACGTTCACCGTGTCGCTCCCCTGCCCCTCAACCCCGAACACCCTCCTGTGGTTGCCGCGGTGCGCCAACGTATCGAAGAGCTAGCCTTCGTCGCCACTCTCAAAGCTGAGGATGCGTCGTTCAAAGCTAAGTTCGCCGATTGTTTCCCAAGTGACATCCCGCACCTGGACCACCTTCCTTCAGATGTCTATCATGAGATCAATCTCAAAGACGCAAACCTCACCATAGTGCGGCGACAATACGACTGCCCCAAGAAGTACCGCAACGCCTTCAAAACTCTCCTCACCGAGCACGTCGCTGCTGGACGCTTGCGTCCTTCCGCCTCACCTTATGCGTCCCCTTGTTTCCTCGTGCCGAAATCTGACCCTACTGCTCTTCCCAGATGGGTCAACGATTACAGGGTCCTCAACGAGAACACTATCCCCGACGTCCATCCTCTCCCCTCGATCCAAGAGATCCTCTCTGACTGCGGTCGGGGGAAGATCTGGGGCAAGTTGGACATGACGAACTCATTCTTCCAGACCAGAGTCCATCCCGAACACGTCAAATACACCGCGATCACCACACCGTTCGGCCTCTACGAGTGGACGGTTATGCCCCAAGGCTGCCGGAACGCTCCTAGCACGCATCAGCGACGCATGTACAGCGCGCTCCGTCCCTTCATAGGATCAATCTGTCACGTATACCTCGACGACATCATTATTTGGTCGCAAGACATCGCCGAACACCGTCGTAACGTCCAGACGATCCTTGAAGCCCTGCGTGCTAACCAACTGTACTGCTCGCTAAAGAAAACCGACCTCTTCTGCACAGATTTAATGTTCCTCGGTCACCACATCTCGGGTGACGGCATTACTCCCGACGGATCTAAAGTCGATAAGATCCTCCAATGGCCGACACCTCGCTCTTCAAGCGACGTCCGTTCTTTCCTCGGCCTCGTCCGATACATCTCCTCCTTCCTCCCGAACCTCGCCCAGCACACCGCCACCCTGAACCCACTTACATCCAAGGACGCCGACGCGACCTTCCTCTGGACCCCCGATCACGACCGCGCTTTCGACGCTGTGAAGAAGCTCGTCGTGTCGCACNCCCGATCACGACCGCGCTTTCGACGCTGTGAAGAAGCTCGTCGTGTCGCACGAGTGCCTCACCACGATCGATCATACGAACATGGGTGACAACCAGATCTTCGTGTCGACTGACGCGAGCGATTTCTGCACAGGAGCTGTACTCTCCTACGGCACGTCGCTAGAAACCGCACGACCAGTGGCCTTCGAGTCAGCGCAACTCTCAGGAGCTGAGCTGAACTACCCGGTCCACGAAAAGGAATTACTCGCCATTGTCCGCGCCCTCAAGAAATGGCGTGTCGATCTTCTAGGAGTTCCTTTTACAGTCTTCACGGACCACCGTACCCTTGAGAACTTTACTCACCAAAAACATTTGTCCGGTCGTCAGGCTCGATGGCAGGAATTCCTCGGACAATACGACTACAAAGTGGTGTACCTCAAGGGCTCTGAGAACTCCGTCGCCGACGCTCTCTCTCGTCTTCCGCCGCCAAAAAACGATACTCCTACCACGCCGCTCATGGTCCCTGCGCCTTTCGCTGTTGCGTCCCTTCGCCTCCTCCGCCGCGCTTCACGCGCTCTGGTTCGTCGCCCGGATGGCCCTCGACCCTCGATCGCCGCAACACGTGTGCTTTCTGTCAGCACCGACCCCAACTGGCTCACCTCGATTCGCAATGGTTACGCGGACGATCGTTGGTGCATGCGGCTCCTCCGCTCGCTGGCCAATGACACCCCCGACCCTCTCGCTGCCCTCCGCAGCGGCTCTCTCAATGGCCTGTCCGTCGCTGGAGTCACCGTCACCGATGGACTACTGCTCGTTGGCGATCGACTCTGCATTCCACGCGTGGCGGAGATCCGAGAGTCTCTCTACCGACTTGCTCACGATTCAATGGGCCATTTTGGCTCCGAGAAATCCTACGGGCTCCTCCGCGACTCGTTCTATTGGCCGAACATGCGTCGCGATCTGGAGAAACTCTACGTCCCCGGCTGCGAGAAATGCCAGCGCAACAAGTCTGCGACCCACCGTCCCCGGGGGCCCCTACACCCTCTCCCGGTCCCCGATGCTCGACTCCAAAGCGTCGCCATCGACTTCATCGGCCGCCTGCCCGTCGACAACGGTTTCGACTGCATCGCGACCTTCACCTGCAGACTCAACTCCGAAGTTCGCATCGTGCCGTGCAGGTACAACATGACTGCTGAAGATTTCGCTGAGTTATTCTTCATTCATTGGTACTGTGAGAACGGTTTACCGGTAAACATCATCTCAGACCGCGACAAGCTCTTCATGAGTCGCTTTTGGAAGGCACTCCACAAGCTCACTGGCGTCGACCTCAAAATGTCTACTTCCTACCACCCCGAGACCGACGGTGCCAGCGAGCGAACAAACAAGACGGTCATTCAGATGCTGCGCTATCACGTCGAGCGCAACCAATCTGGCTGGAGCCGTGCACTTCCGCTCCTGCGGTTCCAGATCATGAACACGACGAACGCGTCCACTGGATTCTCCCCGTTCCAGCTGCGTCATGGCGCGTCGCCGCGTGTCATCCCTCCTCTGTTCGCTGCTTCCTCTGACGAAGTCATTTCTAGTTTCGGCCCGGACGGCGAGAGTGCGAACGCACTCCTCCAACGGATCGAGACCGACGTACTCGAAGCGCAGGACAATCTGCTCCTCGCCAAAACTCACCAAGCTGCTGCTGCAAATGTACACCGAAACCCGGAGCTGCCGTACGAAGTTGGAGATAAGGTCCTGTGTTCCACGTTCCACCGCCGCCGCGACTACATGCGCCGAGGCGACCACCGAGTCGCAAAGTTTATGGTTCGATACGACGGCCCCCACACCATCGTCTCCGCACACCCCGAGTCCTCAGTCTACACTCTCGACCTACCACCGACCTCTCACATCCACCCTACCTTCCATGCGTCCCTCCTGCGCCCCTTCACCCCGAACGACGATGATCTCTTCCCCTCCCGCGCACACGCTGAGCCGGGCCCCATCGTCACCCCGGACGGGCAAGAGGAGTTCTTCGTGGAACAGATCCTCGACCGACGACGACGCGGTCGTGGCTGGCAGTACTTGGTCCGATGGCGCGGGTACGGCCCCGGATCGGACTCCTGGCTCGCTGGTTCTGAGGTCGCTGACCTTGAAGCACTCG
The DNA here is from genome assembly GCA_016618145.1 of Sanghuangporus lonicericola. Taxonomy (NCBI): domain Eukaryota; kingdom Fungi; phylum Basidiomycota; class Agaricomycetes; order Hymenochaetales; family Hymenochaetaceae; genus Sanghuangporus; species Sanghuangporus lonicericola. Next base: position 36,741 of record WJSG01025447.1, on the reverse strand, counting down.
ACGTGTACCTCGACTCGAACGGTCTCTCCGCATAGCCCCTCATCTCGCACTCCCCGTTCTCTTCTATTCTCCGGAGTGGGGAAGAGTGTAACATCTGTTCCGATGTTACACGTGTTTCCCTCAAGCGCTGAGTTCCCAATATGTATCCCGAATAACCTTTTATATCCACCGTGTACCTATATAGTCCTGGCCCCGCGCCTGCGTTGGTTCTTCAGCTTACCGTTGACCCAACGCAGGTATGTCTCGGTTTCGTGCTCTCTCCCATGTACTTAGCTTACCGTTGACCCAACGCAGCTCGTGCCCGTTCTCGTCCTCGCGTGATCAGTGTGAGCCGTGGCCGGCTTCCACGATGCCAATGAAGAGGAAGATGATGGTGATGCAGACCGTGAGGCCGCCGACGAAGCTCTCCTTGAAGCCCTTGAGGAGAAGCATCTGGAGCTCGTGCTCACTGCCCGGAAGGTGCTTGCCGGCCAGAAGGCACTTCAACAGGTATGTCAGCCTGCCGACCTCGTCCGTCCATCGTGGTACTCATAAGTACTGCGTCCAGATTCTTTTATTATCAAACAAGGTTTGGCACTCGCCTACAGTGCGTGCCGCCCTCGCCCTGCTTGCCGCCGATGTGGAAATGGACAGCGAGGTGCTCATCCGTGCTGTCAAGACGCAATGGAACACCTACACATACCTTCTCGAGCGCGCCCTCGAACTACGCGACATCCTTGCCCAACTGTGCGACATGACTCAATTCAACAAGGGGCCCGGGCCCGGGCGCAGTCTGCGGCTCCGGAACTTTATCCTCACGGATGAAGAGTGGGACATTATCAAGCAGCTCTATGGTCTGCTCCAGGTCAGCACAACAATGTGATTCTCTTCGAGCGGCCACTGATGACTGTTCTCTATTCAGCCCCTTGTCTATGCTACCAAGCAGATGAGCACCAGCACCCGAGCCCTCGTACATGAGGTGATCCTGTACATCAACATCCTCACAGCTCATCTGGACGACTTCGTGGACGATCAGGCCTTGCACCCCACGGTTCCGTCGGTTCGCGTGGCTGCGAAGCGTGGATATGTCATCATGAACAGATACTACTCGCACACCGACGAGATGATCATCTACCGCATGGCAATGTGTATGTATTCTCTATCCTCATGTATGATTAGGGAAAGTCATGGGTGGCCCAAACCCGCACGGGTGGGTGCGGGTTTTGGCCTCGGGTGCAGGTGTGGGTTGTGTCCCACTGACCCGCGCATAACCCACCACCCGACAGGACGGGTACAGCCATCCAGCACTACAGATGGTGCCTGTAGCGCTGGCGATGCGCGGCCTATCCACGTACGGTATGCTACCAGTCCTGAAGTGAACCTAAAATAGTATGTACTATACAGTTTCTGCCCGCTTTTCAAACTCCTCACCTCTTGCCAAGCAGCCATTCACTTTTCTGAAGCTCAACAAGAGTCTAGCATCAGGGACTTGTTAACCACTAGACTGACCCAGACGCGTTATACTTAAGTGCAAGTCCCGGTGATGTGCATCATACCTGTCTGTGCCCGGATTTTGCAACCTTTTCGGACCTTCAAACAACTTCCAGCCGACTTCGATCGTCACCAGCTTCGTCTTCGCCTTTCTCCTGCCTCTATCCGTCCTCTCTTGATGTCTTTGACACCCTGCCGAGCTATTGTCGACCAAGAGCAAGTCGTACCGAACCCCAGCGTACCCCTGCAAGTCGTATCAAAGCCTAGCGAGTCGTACCGAGCGACCTCTACTCGTATTGACACTGATCGACCTCGAGCATCCTGCATTGATGTGGTTCGACACAGTATTGTACCTTCTCACCTCATCTCTCGAACCACTTCGGGTTGGGTTCACTTTGGTTTTGATGATCATCGGACGGACTTTCTCTTCATTATTGCTTCAACTATGCTCTTCGTCTTTGGTTTGTTTATCATCGTTCTACTACCTTCAGTTCATTTAGCATCACCCTATTACCCTGCGACCCTTCTACCCTTCATCATTCATCTCTGTGTCTATCCATAGTTTGACCTTCTGCTGATCGAGTCTCTTCATCGTTCGACTTTGGTTCTGTTTCGTTTGACCTCGGCTCTTATGTTCAACTTCGACTCTATTCCTTTTGCTTCGTTAGTCTGTTCGTTGTTGCGTTCGAAGCCCTTCAGTTAGTCGATCGCGTCATTAGTTCGTGATGATCGCGCGATGTGGTCCATGCGCTCGGTGCTCGTTCGATGTCTGTCGGTACTCATACGATGTGCTTTGTGTTTGCTTCTTATTGGTCACTCGTTGCTTAGTCATACTCCGAATAGCGCTCGTAGTCATTCGAGATATCGTTGAGCATCATGTACAGCTACTAGTTAGAGGCCCCCTTCCCTTCCCCCACCATCTACACTCCGAATCAGAGACCCTTTCCCCCTCTCCGTCATTGAGCTCTAGTTCGACATCGGTTCGAAGCTCCTCGACATACAAGTCAGTCATGCCAGAGTCGCACCAAGTCTACAGTTGAGTCGTATCGTCAATATTGCCCAAGAAGAGTCCAGTTCGCTCAAGAGGAGCTTCGTCTGCCCAAGAAGGGTTCAGTCTGCTCAAGAGGAGCTTCGTTCGCCCAAGAAGGGTCCAGTCTGCTCAAGAGGAGCTTCGTTCGCTCAAAAAGAGCTTCAAGTCAGGCCTATTGTGGCCCCCATTGGTCTATTGTGACCCCCAAGTCGACCTATCGTGGTCCCAAGTCGTACAAGAAGGACAACATCGGTTTGCTCGCCCAAGACGGGCTTCGAGTCGTCGAGCTTTGCATTGCAGAGTCTTCGCACTTTGGCCAGTGTGCCTCATGGATCCATTGGTCCTACGCATCACTAGTGAGCAGCATTGTCGAACATCCGACGATCCCCCTTTTCGCTCACACCCACCTTCGCTTTCTTCCCTCCGTACTTCGAGCCCCCTCGACTTCGCAAAGCTCCGACGTTCGACCTGCTTCACTTGACCGAGAATGGACTAGCCCACTCACACCCTTTCAGGTTGGTTGTTTGTCTTTTGTTGGTGTTTCCGCCTTCAGAGACGCAGCTACCGTATCACCGGCTTGCTCAAACTGCCCAAACACCCCTGACTCGCATTCCAACATCCATCCGCATCCACCCTACATGCCTCACGCCAATTCGACCCCTACCTCGCGCAAGCGGGCTGCAAGCCCGTCACCCCACCCAAACAACAAGAAGGTGAAGCGCACTCAAGTATCAAAGCCTCGTGTGGCACTGAAGCTCGCCACCGCGCCTCTGGTGTTGGGCCTGAAGGCTCCGAAGGAGCAGCCTGAGGCAGCCTCGAGCAAGGCCTCTGCCTCGTTCGGACCAAGGAGGAGGAGGAGGCTGAGCTCGAGGCTGCCGGGTTCACCTTTGTCGACAAGCCGGACGGCGATGATGGTGATCATCGCACTGGCAACAGCGGTGGAGGCTCGCAGGATGGCTCCGACGGCTCTGAGCCCGAGGACAATGCCCCGCAGACGAGGAGCCTGTTGACTCTGAGGATGAACTCGGCGCACTGCTAACCACATCTAACAAATCTTCTCAGCCAACTGATGATCACATGCAGAGGACATAATAAGGAAGTGGGACTCACCGGTATATGCGTTCTTCGAAACGCGTCCCGATATCAAGTACGTCGAGGGGCGGTGTATGCACGTCTTCAAGTGCAAGGCCCGGGGCTGCAAAGTACGTATCCGCCGCTACCTCGATAGTAAGGATCACTCATCTACCAGTAACTTGCGACATCACGCACGTTCCTGTTGGGGCGAGGAAGCTGTTGATGCTGCTTGCGAGGCATTCGACCTTGATGAGGCGAGGAAGAACACTGTCGGGGCCATCCTTTGCAGCGGCAGTATCACCACCTCGTTTGCGCGAAAGAAGGGTGGGGTTACGTACAGTCATCGTGCTCACATGAAGGCGGAGACACGGACGGAGATTGTGCGATGGGTGGCCAAGAGTATGTGTCCCTTCAAAATCGTCAAGGACCGTGGCTTCCTCTGCCTCATGAAGACAGGTCGTCCTGGCCACTATATTGCCTCCCCTTCGACTGTGTCGCGCGATGCGAAGACCGTCTTTGCCTGGGTACACAGTGGAATTGCTGCTATGTTGCAGGTGAGCCTTCGTGCAAGAGTCATTCAAACATCCCACCTACTTAAACACCTATCAGGACTACGAAGGCGATCTTCACTTCGCTACCGGCGCCTGGACTGCGCCCAACCACCGGGTGTTCGTTGCGGTGACAGTGCACTTCGTTCATGAAGGGGCTCCGATGGCGATCCTCCTCGACATCGTTGAGGTCCCTCGCTCACACAGTGGTGTGAATCTTGCCGCAGCATTCGCAAAGATCTTGAAGGATTTTGATATCTCTGACAAGGTTCGTCAGTCCGCTCCATGACGATCATGACAGGTAGTAAACTGACCTGTTGTGGTTATCCAGATCCTGGCCGTCACGTGCAATAATGCGACCAACAACGATGTTATGATTGAGGAGCTGGACAAGCTCCTCCCGGAGTTTGAAGGCAACGTCAACCGAGTTCGATGCATCACCCATGTGCTCAACTTGGTTGTGAACACCGAAGAGCCTGATTAGGCAGTTTGACACCGAAGCAGACAAGGACGAGGCTGCTGTTGACACCAATGAGCGTGAGCCCACGGAGTTGGCCAAGGATCTACCAGCCCGCGGCCCATGCAGAGTCCGGCAATGTTGAGCTGGACCACCTTGTCACCGCGGACTCCAATGCTTCGGACACCGCACTGGCTGCTTGATGTATGATGTCCAATGTGTTGTCCGTGTTGTCCGACCCATAAAAGCATGTATATCGTACTACTGCATAGTTTGATATGAAAAACTTGTTGTCTCCATCCTTATGCTGTCTACCCGAGGGTTTGCAATAGCCACCCACACCCGCGGGACCCGGCGCTTACACCTGTACCCGTACCCACACCCGGGTGCAAGGGTATGGGTATTGGTGGGTATGGGTGTGGGTAGAACCCCGGACACCCAAGGGTACACCCATGAAGTACCCTACCTTCCGGTATGGGAGGCCTTGAGAGTAAAGCGCGCAGATAGTGCCATGACGTGAGGGTGAAAGCTCGTGTGTACCAGCTGGTGGCATGGAGTTACAGGCTAGAATCTGTTGCGACATGTCATTCGTGTTCGGCGCTAACCACGTGGTCACATGGGTGTTCCAACATTTCTGGTTATAATAAGTACAGCGCGGTTCACCGTGTACCTAGGCATACAAAACACCTGCGTATATTGACCCACCGGCTGGCATGCTGCCCACTGTACCACCACCCTACTGGCCGGGCCCGATTCCACTGCAACCTGCCTCCAGTGCAACAGCAATGTTGGGGATCTTTATGACATAGGCTCATCCTCTGAGAGTAGGATATGTGTATGAACATTACAAGTATGACCATGTGCTCTCGAACGCGCACATGGTTTGATGGTATGATAGGACGAAAACATACAAATGACCGCCCCCACAGACAGTCCCACTTAGGCCCAGACAGGCACCCCGTACAAGGATGATCACCCATATTTCAAGGTCTGACCCCGTCTCGACTGTATAGCTGTATTGTCGATGTGCCAGTTTCGTGATGAAGTACAATGATATACAATCTACAACCAAGTGAACTACAAAACACAAACTTCAAGAGTGTGAAAAACATAGTCACTCAAAGTACCACACATTGTGGTGTCACAGCAAGATCTAAACTTTAGGCTTTTCTCCCTTCATCTTCTGAGCCTTTGCTACAGTGCTAGCAGAAGACCCAGTAGTGGTAGATGTTGTAGGTGTGGATGTAGATGCGGTAGGTGTGGATGTAGATGCAGCAGATGTGGATGTAGCTGTTTGTGTAGATGTCGAAGTAGTAGGTGTGGATGTAGATGTGGTAGACACAGAGGAGGTGCTTGCGGCACCCGAGTCGCTGCCTGCATGGGGACACTTTGCATACTTGCAGCCTCCACATGCACAATCTGCGGGGCAAGGCAATGAATAAACCAATGGTGATAAAGTAAATAAAGGGATATCTCTTACCGCTCTTCAACTTTGCACATCTGCACTGAACGTTAGGGAATTGACTGCCCGGGTTTGCCATTGTGAGTATATCAGTATGGGAAGAGAGGTGGTATGAAGAGTATGGGCCAGGGGATGTGTATGATCAGTGAGGAGGAGGGAAGGTATGTTGAAGTGAGCAGACTGGAGAAATGAGGGCAGATTTTATACGCACCTCCATGATACCTAGAAGAAGAGGCGAAGGGATGAGGAGATGCGCAAGGGATGGACTGCGAACATCCCTACGGGACAGGAACTGTCCAAGGAGGAGGCACGGAAGGCACTCTGCAGAGGCCGTTTGTCCAGTATTCGCGGACTACATCTTGCTAGCAGGCCAGCAAGTCGCGTGCGGACGCCGCTGCTTCATGAAGGATTAGTGCGAAGGGAGCGCACCCAAGAGGCGGAAGGCGAGGGCGGGAGGCGAGAGCGCGAGGCGAGAGCGCGAGGCGAGGGCGCAAAGGTTGGAATGGGACACGGAGTAGTGCCCGAGGCGTCCGTCTGCCCTTATAGCGTCGAAATCTGCAATGGCACGCCGCAGTAAGCGACGCAGACAACAACTCAAAACATACGCCTCTAGCTCACTTCATAGCAGTAGCATGGACACTCGCCGCACCATACTTCCGTGCGACCGGAGTTCAGCATAAAATGCGCTCGTGATGCGGCGATTCGAAGTCGACTTGTCGTTATGAGCCGCGAGGCGTCAGAATTCTTGCACTCTCGGAATTCAACGCGCTCAGTGTTCTGTAGATGCAACTCGTCTCTCTGTCGAAGGCGGCGTCAGCGGCGATAACGAGACAGAACTGATCTACAAGCCAATCGGCCTGCACACCCAGACGCGAGCGGCATGAGGCCCGCCGCATTCAGCGCCAGCCTACTACTCAGCAACTCGCAAGGATGAAAGCTCGACGTTCCTGGGGCATCCGCCCCACGATTCGCTCCCCTCGTGCACAAGAGTCGCTTCGTACATCGTCTCGGGCATTCCGGGCACGACATCCGCACACTTTCCAGGCTTGCAGTCGCCTCATCGCTGTGCGCTTGCACGGAGCGACGGACTGGTGGTCACGGACCATCGAGCGCATCGACGGTGGCCTTGTGACTGCAGCGCGCAGGTCCCGGACGGCTTTTCTCTCATGGGCGATCCAGAGGCGTGGATGTGGCGGGTGTGGCGGCAACAACATAGATGGTCATGGACGGGAAGCACTCGAGTCTCCTCGATTTGCGAGTGAGAACGAGTCGTGGGGATCGAGCGACGAGCGCGGCAGCCCGCCGGACCTGGATACAGCTATTGTACGGCTCGGGACAACGAGCGACGCCCGGACTACACTACGAATCGACATCCCCCATAGCTCGCACTATATTCGAGTCGAGTCCTGCCTTCTCACCTCCGTTCGCACGTCGCGACATCGCATCAGAGATGCGCTCATGCTATACACCGAGAAAGCGGGGCAACTACGGAACAGGCATGGAGGACATCCTACAGGACGAAGCAAGGCGCTCCGTCATGCTGCTCCTGGAAGCACTGATGTCGACTCGCATGCGCGCCCGACGACTGGCCTAGTCACTACGCATGCAGGCTCCGAACTTGCGGACTACAACAGGCGGCGAGCCTGTTGTATTTCGGAGCGGGAAGCATGCAGCGGCCGAGGAACGCGCCCATTCGGCGGAAGCAGTCGTGAGTGGATGAGCGGCGTCCAGCGCGGCACGCATGTGCGACGGCCTCGTATGGGAAGCCAGGAAGCAAAAGCGCCCACCTGTAATTATGATGGATGGGATGGAATGCACTACTGTAGTTCGAGATGTGCGTATGCATCAGAGGTGCCAGTGAGCGCTATACATGGGCGCGAACCGCAGTGGGATTCAGCGGCGCGCCCTCACCAGTACTTAAGTATTTACATACCTAGACAGCATGAAGCCTTTTCTTCCAACATTTCCGGAGCGAGTCGGAGCCATGGGGCGGAGGCTGGTGCCTGACACAGAGCCATATGCACCCAGACGAGCAAGTAGACAGCAGTCATCCCCATATATCGGAGTGCCCTGCGGACGAGCTTCAGAATGATTGTCGCTGCCAGCCGCGGGGGCAAAGACGGACTTGACGAAGGGCCTCGGACATGTGAGGCGCGTCCCGAGCAGACCGAGCGAGACAGCAAGAACTTGACATAGCACCAAGCAGCTGCAGAAAAGCCTTCGGTTGTGCAGAGCGTCTCGTTTCGCCTGAGCTTGCGAGCATAGTCGCCAATGATGGTCGCCAAAAGCCTGCCAGTGCGTGCATTGACCAAGGTTGCCCGAGAGTCGTTGGCTTGGGGTTTAGTTCCTGTAACGTCATATCTTTGCAAGCGAGTATGGGTCCGCCGTGTAGCACAGGGCAGTACGCGGGTGCGAGGACGGCGGTCGTCGGTAGTGCCAATCATGATGCGCCCGCCCGCCATCGGCATTGCGATACAATGCAAGGGTCGCTATTCTTTCACAAAGAGAGTCAGATCAACTCACATGAGGACGTAAGTGCTATATAGTCGATCCAAGTTCACCATGTCGGCCCCTTTATGTCCTGACATGCATTGCGAAGGTTGTGCGGCCAATGGGTTTGATGGTTAGCAGCCGCGGTTAGATGCGCCTCAGGGTCCGGAAGCCAGGTGGTTAAGAGCTAAAGTCGGATGGAAGGAGGCTGGATAAGAAACGTATCCAGCGAAGACACGGCATGCAGGAGACGATGTGCGCCGTTCAGAGCATCGTCGGACTTTGCCGGGATGGAGCGCCCAAGGTACTGTTCCGGCAGCTGGTCCTCTCCTCCTCCTCCTCCTCCTCCTCCTCCCGCCACGATCTCACTACTCCTCCTCATCCCGCCGTTGTCTCCTGCGCTTGTCGACACTCCGTTTAGTGGCCGGATTGAGAATGCATCTCTGCCCGCATCCTCAAGCAACGACACGCGAAGTTCGGCCGACTGATGTTGGGCCCTGGCACCGATTATGCAGATCGAGGCTCCGAAACCCTTTGACGGCGACGTGCGCAGGAATTGCACGCTGTTTACACGGGAACTCAGGTATAGATCGTCATCCCTTCGCAATCGGCACCCACTTACACGTCGAGTCTCCCCGTTCAGCTCATCCGGACGACCATCGATGAGCTGTGGCGTACGGAATCGTAAGGAGTTGGTGGTCCCGAGGCTCAGTCACGTCAATATTGGAGGTTAGTCCTCCTCGATCGTGTTTCTGATCGCTGCTCATGTTCACCACAGCTGCGCCACATCGGCCTGGAGTCGGTGTGAACGTTCTCACATCGTCGATACACATCAGCATCGCGAGCACGCTGGGAAGTTAGTAGATGATCCTCTGAAAGGTACGCCCGCCGATTCACGCTCTCTTTTTATCTCCACTCAATGGTTCTGCCCGCCGTATAGCATGCGTCGGCTTCAGTCGCAAGCGTCGAAATCGGCCTGCCTGTCTGAGGGCAAGGATTTACCTTCACCTCCTGCGTACGTCCCCGTGCACCGGTTGTGGCTGCGTCTGCAGGCTGACGGACTCTAGACCGCAGTCAGTCCGAAGCTCGTCGAGCTTAGTATCGGCACTTTTTTGCGATCGCCACAGCGCCATTCAGATGCGTTCTACCCGTCCTTTCAGGATCGAAGCGTAGCCGCCAAAGCACAGCCAAGAATCGAGGTGAGCTTAGTTTTTGTAACACACTATCTTGATATTCCCATCTGACTATGACTGTGAGGAGACTCGAGGACCGCAGGCCATGGCGCTAGTACTGAACGCACACTCTCACGAGGCAATTCGTTCGATCATTCTGTGAGTATCGCGTACCACGGTATGTACCAACCTGTGGCTACAGCGGCTGATACATTCTCAGCGTCGGCCCCGGGCCAGATCGCCCTTGAGCACCGCAACCTAAACGAAGTCCTCGATCGTGAGAGCGGCCGAGGGATTGTTGCCCATTCTGGTGCATCTTGAAGCGTCATCGTACGTACTCTGCCATCGCTAGGATGACGACCGATTGTCTAACACAATCTCACAGATCCGTCCGGCCCCGCGCTGTGCATGATTGAAGAGAAGCGCATGAAGCTCTTGTTGACTTCTTGCTGATATGCGCTATCGTGCGAGTCTTCATCGCGCTGGCGAGATGGTCGAGTTTCGCAGATCCGTGGTGAGTATTTTCGACTAGCATATACTTGGTTGTAGGAGAATACTCATCAGACAGGACGTGGTTGCAGCACAGTAGCGGTGTCGTAGTTAAACAGCCGCATCGGGTCCACGCCCTTTCCAAACGGCTGTCGGTAAACTTGCGTGCTGTCTACGGTCGGACGAAGGAAGGGCTCCAAAAGAGCTCAAAGCAAACCGTTCCCAAGCACCAGTCCTTCAGAAGAATCTTCAAGCGGATCGCGTCGGTCTTCGATCGCAGCGCCCGCCGCTGACGAGCAGGCGAAGCGCGGTGTGACATGTGTAGTGCTCCGCGGTCTCACGTCAACGCTTGGTGAGCACCTTCTCGCAATATTATAGCTCTTAACGGGCGTTCATTCATCTCCAGCTCGCTTTCATCCCCTCGCCAGTCAAGCAACACGGTCTTCGTCGTCCTGAGACATCCATCCCATTCCCTCCCGCGACCCGAGTGTCAGGACGACCGATCAGCATGCCGGCACGCCGTCGAGGCACTCCCGTCCGGCTCGCAATACCTGCAAAGCGAAGGCGCGTCCAAGCATCGAGGAGACTGCCAATATCTTCCCGCATACCCGTGCGGGCACAACAGAAGACATCGTCGTTTCAAGCAGCGGAGTAGCGCGCAAGCACCTCTTCTGGAGCAGGAGTTACGAATGTAGAGACTAGTGCGCAGCCGGAGCGTGGTACAGGTGGAATGCGAGATGGGAGCGACCAAGAGAGCATGTTCTGACTCTCGCCATGTCAAGGCTCCTCCCGCCACCGAATGACTGAGAGTCTCATCCAGAGGAGGCATCTCCGGCCGAACGCATTCCCGGGGAGGCATCACACACCGGACGCTCGACCGACGACCGACAGCCTGACAATGGACTGGGCCAGAGATCTCCGATCGCGGAGGAGGAAGGAGGGTTGAAGCTCGCGCGGCAGTACGGACTGAGATTGCTGCAGCATCTCACAATCTCGGCGCTACATGTAAGCATCGTGCTTGCATTCTATCGAGTTCTGTACTGATATCGACAATCGGATCGTAGGGCAGGTGAACCGAGAGAAAGTCCAGAAGAGAAGACGCCGATGAAGGATGAGGAGCATAACGACTCCCACAGCCCCGAAACCCTCTGCAAGGTCGCACGCAGCACAGTCTGAGTCACCTCTGCCCTCCTCTTACGGATGCCATTCCATCTCTCGATATCACGCAATGATGGCCCCAAACAGCGGTATGACTGGGCACGTTATCATTACTTCCCTCTCCCGACGCTCAGCCTCACACGCCCTCCGAACGCTGTGTTTGTGTTGGACGAGGAAGCCGCTCGGTAGGGGACATCGCAGCTCCTTGAAACTTCGCAATGGAGACGTTGCCGCATACCACGCAGGACGTCCAAGATCGGAAGTGTACCGTGCACTCGCCCTCACTGTTGACGCCCCAAGTCCAGGCTCCCGTCTCTGTGGCTCCGCTCTGTGCCCGTTCGACCAGTGTCGCCGTCATCCAGGACGCTCGACTCCTGCTAGGATTCATCACAATCTCTTCATCGCTCGACACCGGCGTACGACGGTTCCACGCTGACTTCTTCGCCCTTACTTCCCTACTTCTCGAGGTGGACCATCATTGGTGCCCGGCATTCGCTAGCTGCAAGCGGATTGTGCGGCTCGCTCCACGCAGATTTCTCAGCCCGTCGTCCAGCATTTGCGCACCTCCCCGGACCCCGGCACTCGAAGTCTGCGCAAGGTGAATCTTCCCCTTCTCGCCGACGCTCTGCCCGTCCCGCAGCCTACCCCAGGGCGATGTGCATGTCTCGTCGGCGTTGGGATGTCTCGTCGGCGTTGGGCATGTCTCGTCGGCGTTGGGCATGTTCCGTCAAAAGCTCGGGAGGTCAAGACGTTGTATCGGGTGGTACCGCGGACGTTACACGAGTGCGGGGACACGTCTCGCTCATTCGAGCCCACGACGTCTTGGCCCGCCCGTACGCTTAGGATCCGGCGATCTTCCGTCGATGGCACCCGCCACCCTCTCCCTTGGTATGCGAGCTTTGGGCGCCATCCTCCATCGAAGGATGCCCGCCGGAGCCGTCTCGTATCATAGACGTCACGAAGATCGTCCATAAGGATTTCGCGCGGCCCGCGGGAGCCCAGCACAACCACGACGTGCGTGGCCTTCAGGATGACGAACAATCTCTGTCTGTTCGTTACGGAGGCGTGACGCACTCGATATCTCCGGTCCTGCCCGACCTTGGCACGTCGGTACGACACCGAGAAGGCTGCCGTTGTTCGTGGGGTTCTTACGGAGCACATGGGGAGTCGGGTCACCGGCCTCGCGCAGGTGGAAGCCATGCCGCCACCGAGTCCCCATATCCTTTCACTCGTCGTGCGCATGCTGCGTCATACTTGCAAGACCCGCTTCCACGCTTCCGGAGGACATGGTGGCCGCTCGGTGCGGTAGGAACGCACCGACGGGTGACGCTTCGGAGTCGGCCAAGGTCAATATCAACGTCAAAGACTGGTGCGGCGTCGGGGCAGGAAGGATATCATTCACTTTGTTGGGCTGCAGCTCCAGGTTGCGTCGGCTGCAACGGTCGTCGTACGTCTGAGTGCGTGTATGTAGACGACTTGAATATATTTCTTTACTTGAAGTTCAAGGTACATTATGTTACATGCAATGCCGGAGCATGTCATTGTACTTGACAGAATAAGGAGCTCGAACGAATGCGAGTACACAGGGGAGCGAGTTGTCTCTACCTCGAAAGTCTCGAGAGCCATGTGCCGCATGATGTGCGAACCCGGTCGATGATACCTGCGGCGGCGTCGACCTGACGATGGGTACATGGTTGAGACTTGGGCGGGCGAGCCAGTGACACGCAAAGTCCGGAGCTTGAGGTGCGGTGGAGCAGACGAGGGGAGTTGCGTATACTCGAGGTCCTCCGTGATGGGAGGCGGTAGTACCATGGCCAGGACAGCGTCCGCGAAGTTCAGAAGTATCAGTCGCCAGATAGAGCACAAAAAGTAAGGCTCGGGAAGTCGTAGAACTGTTGCAGGTCGCCTGCGAAGGCAATGACAAGAGAGAGAGACCCGGCGTCCCGAGTGCGGGGCGAGCGTCCACAGCAAGGTGCTCTTCGAAGCGCCCGACATGTTGAGCTCCCTGAAGAGATGTTAAGTGAGATGTCGAGGCAGTAGAGCAGAGATCCCTTCAGCTTGCGTAAGATTCGAGGAAGCGTGTGCGGAGAGTATCGGAGGAGATGACGGACAGGGAGGGGAAACGCCATGTGTTGGAGACGACGTTCGCCCAGAATTGGCTGACAAGGGTTTCGTGACGGCGTACCAAGCGGAACAAACAAGTCCAAGTTCTACCATACGCCAAGGAGCATCCGAGGATACTCGCGAGAGTACGTTGATGAGCACCGTCGGGAGGTCGCTGGTGTTGAGGACGCCTCTTCCACTGGCAGACGAGGCCGTTTGAGGTTCGGCAGCCATACCGATTATGCAGATAGACGGAGTGCGGGAAGCTAAAGACGTGTGTTACAATTGTGTGCTGAGCTCGCCGAACACGATCATGGTATTCGCAGTTCGTGTTGGTGGTAGAGATGGTGAAGTGCAAGCGCCCCGCTGTGGCGGCAGCAAAGTGCTCGATGTCGACCGCGTAAATGCAGCTTTTCCGCTTCCACGACCGACCATGCTGACGATGGTCATACAATCGTAGGACCCCTCAAGCTTTACGGACGGCTCTTACTCGTCCCTCTTGCCCTCCTCGGTCCTCCTCAACCCTATCTAGTACTCAGGCACATTCAGCCATGCGTCGAAGGTCATTCCCCGTATGGGCGAAGCGAAGGCGCACGACGTCGGTCGTGCGATGTAGAGGCTACTGCTTGTACGCGGACTGGATGAGGATCGGAAGGTATGTGTCAGTGCGCCGTGTCCTCTAGACGTCGCCGCTAATATCGTCGACTATGTGTTGTGTCGCCTCCATAGAACTCTCGCAACAATTTGACCCTCCGAACTTCACTTGGCCACGCCATGCTTTGTACGCTCGAGCCTCTGCAGGGTGGTCTCCCAGCTTCTGTCCCCTCGCCCAAACTACGGCTCCGACCTCAACATGTCCGTTGGGATGCTGCCGGTCAACGAGGATACGAGCCCTCACTCCGGCAGAAGGAGGATCCGCCGGTGCGCTCGATTATGTACCATGCCTCACAGGGCAGAGCTCAGCGTCTCGCAGGATCGTATGGCCTCCACCTGAACGCGAAGAAACATCTATGACGTGCGTCCCGTCCCCTTCATTCTGGAGAAACCTTCCGCGAACAATCCATATCATCTCTTCGCCTTCCCTCTGGTCAAGTGATTCCCCGACCGCGTACATCATCCCCTCCTGCCACCTGGCGCAGAACCTGCCTCTCTGCATCATGTCAACACAACGGCCCGGGAGGAAGCCTGTGCTTTAAGACCGATCGCGCGCCTCGAGACACATTCCACACTCTGCGAGGCGCTAGTCGCTGTCGCTCGGGTGGCCGCTGTCATATCGACTTGCAGCTTTGCTCAAGTGGAGGAAGGTTGGCTTCGACGTGGATACACGCAGACTCGAGGTTGGCGCAGCGGTTGCCCGCTCCCGATTCTGTGCCTCGGACGCAAGCTTATCTTCACTCCGGCACGCATGTGTGAAGCTGGGGGTATGACGGACCCGGTACCGGGAGGTTGGAATGACGCAGTCGTTAGCATCGTCGTGCTGGCTGGGGTAGTTGTCCGCGGGGTTTGCGGACTCCTGACAGCGTCTCTCACGCGCGATGCGCTGAGGCCACTGAATGGCACAGGATTAGTACCGCCTCGGAACGCGCACTCGGGTATGTCTTAGTTCTCAGATGTATTGACCTCGTGTTGTGTCCAGGAATTCACTGTCTCGTCTGATCGCCAACAAGCTGGGAAGGAGCCTACAAGAGTCGTGGGGCCGAGGATGGACAGCCTCCAGTAGGCCGACTGCAACCTCACGCACGGTCGATCGACCAATGTCCACGTCCGAGAGACGACACCATGAGCTCCTCCGGTACCCACACGAGTTCCAAGACTGTCAGTCAAACGGAGCTCGCCCCAAATGGCAACGAGAAAGCCGACGTTACCCAAGTCGTGAGTGTCTCCGCATCCTTCCGCCTGGACTAGCTCTCTGATGATGTATAACCGCTATCAGGATGAGAAGAAAGACACGGAGGCCGAGCCTGACATCACGTCTTGGAGCTTTCCCACTCCCGAGGTGAGTAGGATTGTATCCGCGTGTTGCTATGTATCGTCTTCGTGCCCTGCGGAACGGTAGACCATGCTTGCACGGTCTGCGAGTCCCCGAACGCATCTCCCGCATCATCCGTCGGTTGCACTATCAGCAGCCACGATCGCCGCTATCTGTACTGGGCGTCGATTCCGAGAATCGGTGGGCAGATGGAGGAGGCCCCGCGGCCTGACAGTTATAACGCGACTCGTCGCGGTTCCACTCTATTGTTTCCTTTGCATCACCTGTTCGTACTGATCTCCATCCACAGGCTATCGAAAAGGAGCTTTCGATGGAATTTACTCCCGAACAGAAGGATAAGGTGTGGTCGGAGGCTGCAGAAGCTGTGAAAGCGTCTTATGACCAGCTTCTGGGCCGGTGGAAGGAGGAGATGGACTCTCTGCTCATATATGTGAGTAGTATTTCTACGTCAACATCGGCAAACGACTCACTCTTGTCTTTATCCAGGCCGGTGTTTCGTCCGCGGTGCTGACTGCTTTCAACGTGGAGTCCTATCATCTACTCCAACCGGACCCTTCGGACCCCATGCTCGCTGTGCTGAAACAGATCTCTGCGCAACTCAATGGCTACACGTTCACTCCCCCCTTCTTGAACGCCACCAATACCACTGCTGGAACTGGCCACCTTGCTCCGGCGCCATTCCAGGCCCCCGCATCCGCCGTCTGGCTGAACTCGTTGTGGTTCTCCAGCCTGGTCTTCAGCTTCGCCTCAGCATTAATTGCCCTGTTCGTCAAGCAGTGGATCTACGAAGCCATGGTTGGAGGAACCTCCCGTGAGAGCGCGCGACTGCGGCAGTATCGTTTCGATGGGCTGCTGAAATGGCACGTCGGGACAGTGGTTGTCGTTCTTCCTATACTGCTACAACTCGCTTCCGTCCTCTTCCTCGCCGGGTTACTGGTCCTCCTTTGGACGTTGCACGACACCGTCGCTGCCATCATGTCGCTCTTGGTCGGTCTCGTCTTCACTTTCGTCATCGGCTTCACCTTCCTACCAGTTTTGAAGAGCGACTGCCCCTACCGGTCTCCTGCATCCTTCGCCATCTACACATCGCTCAGATACACGCGAAACACGGTTTTTCGGGCTATTCGTCACTTGTGCAAGGTGATCTACAGGCGGTGCACCCAGGGAGCGATGTGGCTCCACGTCGCTCGAGCCCAGTTTGAACGACTGGGCCAATTCGGATACGATCAGTATGACAACATGCCCACTTGGCGTGGTAGGGACCAAAACGTAATCTATCGGCAGCACGACGATCTCAATCGTCGTATCATCACCACTGCGTACTCTACCACGGCCGCCAAGAAATTCCTGTCCTCTATGCCCGTGATCTTCTCTGACTTGCCTATCGACCAAGTCTCTCGGTGTTTCTCAGACATACATGAATTCATGGAGGCTGAATGGGGTCAGTGGCACCTGCCGGAACGACTGCACTGCCGGGATGCAGTCACACTGCCCTTGTGCTCAGCTTACGGCCTCCGACATATACTTGCAAGGTCGGAGAAGGCCCCCGGCTGGACCGATGATGTCGAGATAGTCTTCCGTCACTACTTCATCGGCAAGGAGCACACCGAGAGATTGGCCGAACTCGCCTGCAAGTCACTCTGCCAGCTCGTGGTGGAGGACCGGGAAAATCCCAACTTATATGGCAAGGCCTTTAGGACGCTGGAGTGCATGTATGACGAGCACGGAGCTCGCCATACATATGATACCCTGTGTCATGGTGCGTAATTTCGAGGTGCACTGGCGTGCGTAAGTAAGCTAAACAAATTTTCGTTCCATGGTCAGCTAAAGCGGTCTACGAGGTGGAAATGGCCGCGTGGGATCCGTCCCGAGGCTTCATCTCATTCAGGAACACCACGCAGACAATCTTCATCCTCTTGCACGTCGTGCGCCACACGATCTCCGGCCAGTCTGAACTCTCCCCCTCTCAGACCGGCGCGATGCTCGCGTGGGGTCAGCAGCAACTGTCCCGCCTGCATCAGTGGTTGCAGAATTTGGAGTGGAATGGACTGCACAAAGGGTGCCTTGCGGTTCCAGGAGACCCTGCTGCCGTTCTGGCGTTCCCCCACATAATATCTCGGTACCTGGTCCGCAACCTCATAGACCCGCTCATCGTTTTGTGCACGATGCCCGGTGGTCGTGCGCTGGTGTCAGAAGAGCTTGTCTCTGCCATTGAGCACACGTGGGCCTCCGCGCAATTGGCATATCCACGCTCAGCGGATGCGGACGCGCGTATTGTGTGGTGCACAGCGCTGGATCGTATCGATGCTCGGTTGGCGGAGCTGAGGGCTATGTTTTCGAAGGATTGAGCCTCCGAATGCGCGAGGTTTGTACACGCAGTTTGTAACTCCTGTAGCACCGCGAGCTCCCTGGCTGCAGTCCGGCCGTGGGGTCTACGTAATCCTTCAAGCATCTCTCACGCGCGTTGCGCTCGAGGCAGTGGCACAGCTGCACAGGAATACTACTGCCTTGCGACGTACACATGCGTAAGTCCAGAAGTTTCAACATGTATCGATCGTCAACTGGGAAGGAGCCTACTAGAGTAAGTACCTCACGCACAGTCGATTGACAGAGACCTAGATTTTGGAAACGACGCCATGAGTTCCTCTCCGGGTACCCACACGACCTGCAAAAGCGCCAGTCAAGCGGAGGCCGTCCAAGATGGCAACGAGCAAGCCGGCGGTGCCCAAGTGGTGAGTGTCTCCGCATGCTTCCGCCAGTGAGCTGTACTTGTCTGACTATGTATGACCGCTATCAGGATGAGCAGAACGATATGGGAACCGAGCCCGACATTACGACGTGGAGCTTTCCCGCTCCCGAGGTGAGTAACAACCGTAGTCGCATATCCGGTGATCCACCAGTAGCAGCCTCGATCTGATTGACAGTCTTAACGCGACTCGTCGGAGTGGCATCCTGTCATCTCGCTGCTAAAGCCAACTCGAACTGATTTCATATCCAGGCCATCCGAGAGGAACTATCAAAGGAGTTCACCGACGAGCAGAAGGAGAAGGTCTGGACCGAATGCGCTGAAGCCGTGAAGACGTCTTACGACCAGCTTTTGGGCCGGTGGAAGGAGGAGATGGACACACTTCTCGTCTATGTGAGTGACGTTGTGGGCCTCGGTCGAGCGATGCGAATATGATACTCATCACTGTTCAGGCCGGTGTTTCTTCAGCGGTGCTGACCGCTTTTAACGTGGAGTCATACCATCTCCTCCAGCCAGATCCTACGGACCCCACACTCGCGGTACTGAAACAGATCTCCGCGCAACTCAACGGATACATCTTCACTCCTCCGTTTATGAACGCGACCCATACCGCTAGGTCGGGCGACCTTACTCCAACACCGTTCCAGGCACCCGCGTCCGCCGTCTGGCTGAACTCGTTGTGGTTCTCCAGTCTGGTCTTCAGCTTCGCTTCAGCGTTACTGGCCCTCTTCGTCAAGCAGTGGATCTACGAAGCCGCGGTCCCAGGAACCTCCCGTGAGAGCGCGCGGCTGCGGCAGTACCGTCTGAACGGACTGCGGAAGTGGCGCGTCGGGACGATAGTCGTCACTCTCCCCATACTGTTGCAGCTCGCTTCCGTGCTCTTCCTCACGGGACTACTGGTTCTCCTTTGGACATTGCACAGTACCGTAGCGGCTATAACGTCGCTTCTAGTCGCTCTTGTCTTCACTTTCTTCCTCGGCTTCACCATCCTACCGGTGCTCAAGAGCGACTGCTCGTATCGGTCTCCTGCTTCCTTCGCCATCTATACAGTGCTGAAACACACCCGCAACGAGGCCTTACGAGCGATTCGTCGCTTGTGTAAGGTGATCTACGGATGGACCACGCATTGGGCGGCATGTGTCGGCCAGCCGCATCTCGACCGTCTGGGTGATTTCGCCTATACTGTCTACGACGACATGCCGACTTGGCGTGGTCGGGACAAGAACGCAATCTACGACCAGCTCGGTACTCTTGATCGAGCCATAGTAACGACGGCATACATCACTACGGCCGACAGCAAATTTCTGGCCTCCATGCCCACCATCTTCTCTGACCTTCCCTTGGATCAAGTCGGGAGATGCTTCGCAGATCTTTTCGACTTCATGCAGGCCGAGTTGGGATATACGAATTTTCCGGAAGCACATGCGGACCCCGTCACCATCCCGTTATGCGTGTCGTACGGCCTGCGCTACATGCTAGCAAGGTCTGACAAGGGCACGGATGCGTGGAAGAGCGACGTGGAGGTCGTGTTTTATCACTTCTTCATTGGTGATAGAATAACGGACCGGCTGGCAGAGCTTGCATGCAAGTCGCTCTGTCATCTCGGGGTGGAGTATCCGGCCTATCCCCGTCTCTTTGGCCTTGCATACTCGACACTGGAGTCTATGTACGAGGAACAGGGAGCTCGTCACACGTTTGATACCCTCTGTCACGGTGCGTTCGCTGATATGCACTGGTGGGCTCTGCTGACGTCTATTCTACCTTCAGTCAAAGCGGTGTACGAGGCCAAAATGGCCGCATGGGATCCGTCTGTGGGTTTTGATTCGTTCAGAGATACGACTGTGGCCATATATGTTCTCTTGCATTGCATCCGCGAGACAGTCTCCGGCCATTCTCAGCTCTCACCTTCACAGACCGACGCAATGCTTGCATGGGGTCAGGACGAACTCACCCGGTTGCGGCAATGGCTGTGCGATCTGGAATGGAGCGGGCTGCACAGAGAATGTCTCGCGGTCTCGGGAGATATCGCATGTGTCCTCGCATTCCCTCACGTAGCTTCCGACTTTCTGGTCAGGAACATCGTCGATCCGCTCATTGCATTGGCCTCAATGCCTTCAGGTCTCAAGATGGTGTCCGGAGAGCTTGTATCTGCCGTGGAGGATTCGTGGTCTGCTGCGCGGTTGGCATACCCACAATCGGCAGACCCGAATGCATTGTATCTGTGGTGTTCAGGCTTGGACCGCATTGATGGACGATTCAATGAGTTGCGGGCGACGATCTGCACGGACCCAGTAACTGTCTAGCTAGACGCGTGCCCTCATCAGTATTTAGTTAGCATGAGATATATTGCGTCTTCTTCTATCTGCATCGTTTTAGGATTGAGTCAGAGGCACGGGGCGGGCCAGGAGATGGGGTTGATAGGCTGGCCAATGACGAAGCTGCTGGGGTGGACAGGGACCTGCATGGCTGCGGAGGTTGTGTGCGGGAGGGCGGCGGGGCAGGGGAGATATGGGGCGTATAAGTAGTAGACAGCTATATGGTAAGGAGACCGGGAGAGTAGATATCGGAGTCCGTCAAGAGCAGGGCGGGAAACTGGTGCTAGACGGTCTTAAAATGGCTAAAGCTCTGGACAACACAAATAGCTATATACGACGCGACATGGACGTCTGGCCGGTGCCTGTAGACATACAAATTGTGCAGAGTTCAGACAGGCGTCGAATGCTCGTTCAACTTGGCGTCTCATGGAACAGTCGGACTTTGCCGAGGATGAGTATGGAGCCGCCCAAGTTGCTCCTCCCGCCACAATCTCGTCCTCGAACCCAGTACTTTCGTCTTCGTCCGGCCTCTGTCTCCTGCTGTAACTTAAATCTGCGCTCGTGTGAGACACTCGTTGGTGGCGAGCTCGCAGTTTCGTACACGCGGTTCAAAGCAACGACACGCAAAGTCCGTCCGAGTCAATCTTGGGCCTTTGCACCGAGCCCAGATGCCAAGTGCCAGGATGGAAATCGCAAGGTTGGTATGGTGAGAGCAGGCGCGCTCCTTTTGGATGGCAGAGTGCGCAGGGGACGTATAGGTAGGTCGTCATCTATTCTCTACCCGTGACACTCGTCACTTACGTGTCTCACGACCAGCTTTTCCGGACGGCCATCACCTGTGGCATACGGCACTGTAAGGGCCCCCCAATGTTCAGTTGCATCACCATTCGGAGGTTAGTCCCCTTCGATCGCGATGTTGATTGCTGCTCACGTTCATACCAGTTGTACATCGGCCTGATGTCATTGTAAATGTACTCGACGATGGGAGCACACTGGGAGACTAGCAGAGAGTCCTTCAATCAGGTACGCCCGCTGGTTATTGTTCCTTTTCACCCTGTTGAGAGGCTCCCCCGCCGTAGAGACATGCGTCGGCTTCAGTGTCGAGATCCGCTTTGGGATCACCTCTTTGGACCAGAAGGAGTTACCTTTACCTCCTGCGTACGTCTGGATGGACCCGAGTGGGGCTGCGAGTGCATGCTGATAGACTGGACAGTGCAATCAGTTCAAAGCCGCGTGGAGCGAGTACCCTCCGACTGCGATTGCTAGGACATACGGGGACCTGTGGCTACGGCGGCTAGTACCTAAGCTATACCTTGAAGGAGAACCTTGTGCTATTCATCTGTGAGTCTCGCTGACCAACCATAACTTGTCGCAGCAGCGGCTGATACGGTTTTCAGCATCCGCCTGACCGTGCTAGCGCTATCGCCACCTCTACGTGAAGTACTCGAGCGCGACAATGACTGAGGGATCGTCACCGAGTTTTGTCGATCTTGAATCGTGACGGTATGTACTCAGCCGTCACTAGGAACTACTTATGAGTAACCTATCGGCATGGTACTGACTCCCGCAGACCCGCAAGTGCTTGTTCCGCTGCGAATGATTAAACAGGAGCGCATGAAGCACCTTGCTGACCTTCCCGACGCGCATGCTTCTCACCGAGCTGGCTATTGCACGAGCAACGAAGTGACCATAGTGTGAGGCATGGCCAAGCTTCGCAGGATCGGTGAGTACCCTCTGTCGGCATATGCACGACTGAGGCTGAAGATTCAGTAGACGGGTTCTTGAAAATGGGCTATTGTGTCGAATGGCTCGGTCAGCCGCGTCCTGGTTGGCCCATCCCTTCCCAGAGCTGCCTTGGCAAATGTCTTTCGTCTTGACCCCAACCGAAAGAGCACGAATGTGGTCACCAGCATGGATCCTTCGGACAGACTCCTTCAACGGATCGCATCGTGTTACTCCACGCCGCAGGCCCATGAGCTCCCTCTACACTTCGATCATCTCATTCGCGAGGCCCGACGCGGACTCCTGAGGAGCAGGAGGATTGAGTCGTTGCCGTATACTCTCGCCGACGCGCTGCGAGCAATTATACATCTGCAATCCCGAACTCTCCATGGGGTCGTACTCATGTGCAGCTCGCTTCGCTTCTCTCCGCAGCTAACCACAGGACGATCTTCATATCGTGAGTCGTCCAGTCCGTTCCCTCCCTCTGCGGCTCCAGTCTGAAGATGGTCGAGCAGCAGTCGTCAAAGCGTTTTTTGGCCTTCGACGAAGGACGTCTCTCACAGAAGCCCAGCACTAGACTCGCAAGACCTGCGACACCAACGGCAGGCCTGGACATTGCGGAGGCCACGGGTGGTGGAGTTTCTCGGGAAGCAGGAGACATCGTTGTCTAAAGCTGCGCAAGAGGAGTCATGGTGTGGCGAGACTCAGGAGTATGCCCTTTCGGCCGCCGTGATCCACTCGCGGCACGCTGGTGCGCACCTGGGACTACGTTGTTTGCGTCTGATCCTTCCGTTGGACCGACTGAGGACATCACGATGGGATACTGGGTCAGAGCTACTCGATACGAAGGAGGAGGAAGCGTGTCGAGGTGGGGCCTTGCGTTCATGGGATGCCCGCGCGGGATGCGGCAGAGCCTGCTGCAGGGCGTTGGTCCTGGCTGGTTTTATGGTACGTCTAAGCCTTACGCTTTCATTCTCCTGATATTGACTTCCGAAACATAGGACGTCCGAGTCATGCTACATCGCTTGCCGGCAGAGTATGAAGAGAATGCGCGGCACAATATAGAATAGCTTCACGGTCCTGCGCAAGGTCTCGCTGCAGCACAGCCGTCTCTTCGATCTCCCGACGTCGCGCATCGTGAAGAACGAAGAAGCCGCTCAATAGGGGCATCGCCAGCTCCTTGGCATACAATGGCGACGTTGACTCGTAGTGCCTCCTATGCAGGACGGTCGACCTCGGGAGTACATCGGGCACACGTCCTCACAGGCCACGCTCCCGCCTGTATGTCGCCACTCTGTCCATCTGACCACGTTTACTGTCTCCAGCCCGCTGGCGCAGCTTCGAACACGCTCTGCTACCTTCTTGTCGCCAGCATACGGTCTATCCTCCTTGCCCGACACCCGCGCATGGCACGTTCACGCACAGCTCTCCGGCCCTCCCTTCTCTATCTGCATCGGCTGTCCAGTGCCAGCCCAGCAGACCGCCTCTCGTGCCCTTCTGCGACTCGCTCCAAGCAGGCCGCCCGGCCCATCTCCTGCATCCCCGACAGTAGAAGTCTCCGCGGCTCTGCATCCGCCCGTGCACTCCCTACCGGCGCCGAGCTCTGCCCGCCGCGCAACGTACCCAAGACGTCGCGCGCGTACCGCTTGGGAACTCAGGACGTTGTCTTCAGTGGTACGGTACAATACGTCAATCAAGCGCGAGCCTGTCCCGTTCTCTCGAGCTCACGGCCTCTTTGGCTGCATAGATACTGAGAACATCCGGCGTTCTCCCGTTGACGGCGCCCTCTCGCATTCGAGCTTGCTATGTGAGCTCCGGGCGCAATCCTGCACCCGTCCTACATCCTGCTACCCAAACGTCTCATCGCCCTCGCCGTCATTTTCGACATAGCAACTAGCAGCTAGCTATACTCAGGCGGAGGAAGGTCAGCTTCGACCTGTATACAAGCAGAAGCCGGGACGGACGTTGCCCTGGTTCCTGTATGCCTGTCGGATCCAGTATGTATGCTGCTACGCCGCTTTGCATCTGAATCTATGTCCTCCTCTATCTTTCCTGTCCTCCGAGGGCTCGAGGGTTTGACAGCTTGAAAGAACAATGGGTTGGAGACGGACACGCAGCAGCGGAGAGCCCATTTGAGCTGGAGGACGACGGACTTGGTACGGTGAGATGTGGATCTCAACTTGCGTACTACGAGTACATACAGTACCTACAGACTCCGAGTCCTTCAAGCGTCTCTCATGCGCGATGCGCTCAAGGCCGTGGCACAGGATTAGTATCGCCTTACGTCGTGTACTTGTGTTCTTCCAACATGTTGACCTCGTGGTGTGGCCAGTTGGTCGCCAACAAGCTGGGAAGGAGTCTAGAAGAGGCGTGGTGGCCGAGGATGGAGAGCCTCAAGTAGGCCAACTTCAACCTCACGCACCATCGCCTTCGCTATGCCAGGACACCTACGTCTGAGGGACGGTATCACGAGTTCCATGAGTCTCAGTCAAGCAGAGGTCGTCCAGGACGGCGGGGAGAAAGCTGGTATTGCTCAAGTTGTTAGTGTCTCCCCATCCTTCCGCCATTGAGCTGGACTTATATCAAAGCTATCAGGACGAGAAGGACGATATGGACATTTTGCCTGACATCACGGCGTGGAGCTTTCCCACTCCCGAGGTGAGTACGAATCTTAGACATGTTGCTATCATCTTCGTTCCCTGCGGAACTGTCCACCAAAATTGCGCGATTTCGCTCGAAACACCTCTCCTCCATCACCAGCGCATTAGCACGTCCTTCTGGTTTGCGTGAGCCTACGCAGCGTCATGAATGGACGGTATGGATGGCGTTCGCACTCGTAACCACCGTCGCCACCATGTTCGTAATGGACTTCGGTCCCGAAGGGTGGTGGGAAGACGCATAACGCAACACTTCGTGATCTGATAGCTATACCGCAACTCATCCGAGTCGCGCTACATTATCTCACTGGTAGTGATTACTCGTGCTGATATCCAACCGCAGGCTATTCGAGAGGAACTGTCCACGGAGTTCAATACCGAACAGAAGGAGAAGGTGTGGTCGGAGGCTGCTGAAGCTGTGAGGACGTCCTATGACCAGCTCCTGGGTCGATGGAAGGAGGAAATGGACACTCTGCTCATCTATGTGAGCGACAATTTGGACAAAGATCGACCTGCATACTCATCGCTATTCAGGCCGGTGTTTCTTCAGCGGTGCTGACTGCTTTCAACGTGGAGTCATACCACCTTCTCCAGCCAGATTCTACGGACCCCACACTCGCGGTACTGAAGGAGATCTCCGCGCAACTCAATGGTTACACCATGACACCGCCCTACTTGAATTCCACCCATACCGTTGGGCCTGGCGACCTTACTCAAGCACCGTTCTGGCAGGCACCCGCGTCCGCCGTCTGGCTGAATTCGTTGTGGTTCTCCAGCCTGGTCTTCAGCTTTGCCGCAGCGTTGCTGGCCCTCTTCGTCAAGCAGTGGATATACGAAGCGATGGTCGGAGGAACGTCTCGCGAGAGCGCACGGTTGCGGCAGTACCGTCTCAGCGGGCTGTTCAAGTGGCGCGTGGGGACGATAGTCGTCGTTCTTCCTATCCTGCTTCAGCTTGCTTCCGTGCTCTTCTTGGCTGGACTACTGGTCCTCCTTTGGACATTGAACAACACGGTTGCCGCCATCACATCAGTCCTCATCGCTTTCTTCTTCACCTTCTTCCTCAGTGTCACCCTCCTACCAGTCTTCAACAGCAACTGCTCTTATCGATCTCCTGCATCCTTCGCTATCTACACATCGCTCAGATATACCCGCAACACGGTCCTACGGACGATTCGTTCCGTCTGTAAGCCCATCTTCAGGTGGTGCACGCAGGCGGGGGCATGGCTCGACGTCACCCGGTCGCACTTTGACCGACTGGGTAATTTTGCATATGACCGCTATGATAATATGCCGACTTGGCGTGGCAGGGACCAGAACGAGATTCAACAGCATCGAGGCACTCTTGACCGTCGTATCATTACGACGGCGTACACCACCACGGCCGACAAGAAATACCTGACCTCTATGCCGGTCATCTTCTCCGACTTACCCTTCGACGAAGTGGCTATGTGCTTCGCCGACGTACGCGACTTTATGGAGGCTGAGTGGGGTCAGTGGCATCTTCCAGAACGACCGCAAGACCGGGATACAATTACCCTCCCCTTGTGCTCACTGTACGGCCTCCGACATATACTCGCAAGATCCGAGAAGGTCCCCGGGTGGACACTCCTCGTTACGATCATCTTTCGTCATTTCTTCATCGGCGAGGAGCACACCGAAAAATTGGCTGAGCTCGCCTGTAAGACGCTCTTCCAGCTGTCGCTAGAGGACCGGGAAAATCGCTACCTGTTCGGCAAGGCATATAGGACGCTGGAGTGCATGTATGACGAGCAAGGAGCTCGCCACACATATGATACCCTGGCTCATGGTGCGTAACGTTGTATGATGGGGGTGCGCTTGAACTGATGTCTATTCGACGGCAAGCTAAAGCGGCGTATGACTCTGAGGTGGAAATGGCCGCGTGGGACCCATCTCTGGGCTTCCCTTCATTCAGAGACACCACCCAGGCGATCTTCATCCTCTTGCACTACGTGCGTGCCACAATCTCCGGCCAGTCTCGGCTTTCCCCCTCCCAGACCAGTGCGATGCTCGCATGGGGTCAGCAGGAACTCTCCCGCCTGCATCAGTGGGTGCGAGATTTGAAGTGGAATGGGCTCCACAAATGGTGTCTCGCGATTCCAGGCGATCGTGCTGCCGTTCTGGCTTTTCCCCACGTAGCGTCTCGGTACCTCGTCCGAAACCTCATAGACCCGCTCATCGCATTGTGCACGATGCCCAGTGGTCGTGCGCTGGTGTCAGCAGAGCTTGTCACTGCCATTGAGCACACGTGGGTCTCTGCACGTCTGGCATACACCACCGTTATGAATAGATGTCAGCCTGAGCTCAGTCGCCAAAGGACGCCGTGAGAAGTAACGCCATCTTTGGAGTGAGCCGAATGGAGCTCGCTCCGAGATGCAATACGCGAAATTGGTAACTCTCAGGTGAGAGCATGAGCTCCAGATGAGCTCGGGCGATTAATCTCATAGCGAGATAATCGTTCGCATGTTGGGTTGTCCTCAACATGTTGGGCTCCGGTAGACCTCAGCACGAAGCACGCACATAGGTCTTGTACAGTATCATTCAGTCCTTACCTCTGTGACATCGGCGACGACATCCCACTGTCAGTCAACACTTTCTGTATAGCAAAACCATATAATCATTATCCCATGCTAATAATACTGTAGACACAGCTCCCAAACGTGCGACGACTACTTATACTTTATTTCAATTACCAAGTTTTCGGCCTCCCTTGTCTCCGAAGCTCCAACAGTCTATGTACAACAGAGAGCCCAACTAATACGTGCGTTAGCGATAAGCAAGCTCTTACCTCTGGTGAAGCGACTCGGACATACCGAAGCGGGGTAGGTACTGGGACTAAAGAACTCCGAATGCACTTACAAAACTGCTCGTGCAGGGGAAGATGACGACTCAGAGCTCCATGGGTGAAACACTTACTGGTGACATACCGTGTGGCCGCCAGATAAGTAGACACTCACAACATGACTCCGGCTGAATCTGTACAAGATGACGGAGGCAGCGGCGGAAGGGGAAGGGGATGCATAAGGGAACGCAAGCTGGGGGAGGTGGTGGAGGTAGGAGGCAAAGAGCGAAGAGAGCGACACACTTGGAACAAAAACGTTTTGTGGCGCTTGTACAAATATGAACAACATTCCTCCTCCCGCGCGAGAACGTCACCTGGCTCCATGCAACGGGAGGTCACTATGCGGACACGGAGACTCTCAATATGAGAGACACCGAAGTACCTCGACAGGTTCACGAGTACTACCTCAGTGCGAGCGGCCGACTATCTCGTTCGGGCCTCCAAGCATAAGCTCACGGTGAGAGCCCTACTGACCTCTGATTGGGGTCCAATGGGAGACCCGAAGGATGGGAAGCGCGTGAGGCCGCGAGGAGCACTGTTCCGGCTCCAGCTGAGCTCAACTGCTCGCCTCGCGTCGATCTCAACTCTCAAATCTCGTGGAAGCCTCAAGTTGGGTTGGGGGTGTACCCACACTCAGTCGACGCCGATGCCCGGACTGTATGGTGTACAGCGCTGGATAGCATCGATGCTCGGTTGGCGGAGCTGAGGGCTATGTTCTCGAAGAGTTGAGCTTCAGATTGCGCGAGATTGGTACACGCAGTTTGTAACTCCCGTAGCACCGTCGAGCTCTCTGGCTGCAGTCCGGCCGTGGGCTCTACGAACTCCTTCAAGCATCTCTCACGCGCGTTGCGCTCGAGGCAGTGGCACAGCTGCACAGGATCGCGACGTCCACTTCAGTAAGTGGAGGAGTGTATTGAGCGTCACCCAGGCTGGGAAGGAGCCTACTACTTATATTACCTCACGCACTGCAGTCGATCGATAAAGAACTCCGTCAGAGAGACTCGGACGACACCATGAGTTCCTCTCCGGGTTCCCACACGACCTGCAACTGCAACAATGCCAGTCAAGCGGAGGTCGTCCACAATGGCAACGGAAAAGCCGACGCTGCCCAAATTGTGAGTGTCTCCGCATCCTTCCGGTTGACCTTCTCTTATGATGTATGACCGCTATCAGGATGAGAAGAAAGACACGGAGGCCGAGCCTGACATCACGTCTTGGAGCTTTCCCACTCCCGAGGTGAGTAGGAACCGTAGTCGCATATCCGGCGGTCGCACCAGTATCAGCCTCATCTGGCAGTCGTAACACGAATCATCGGAGTGGTATCCTGTCATCTCGCTGCTAAAGCCAACTCGAACTGATGTCATATCCAGGCCATCCGAGAGGAACTATCAAAGGAGTTCACTGACGAACAGAAGGAGAAGGTCTGGACCGAATGCGCAGAAGCCGTGAAGACGTCTTACGACCAGCTTCTGGGCCGATGGAAGGAGGAGATGGACACACTGCTCGTTTATGTGAGTGAAATGCTGAGCCTCGATCGAGCGACGCGAATACTCATCACCATCCAGGCCGGCGTTTCTTCAGCAGTGCTTACCGCGTTTAACGTGGAGTCCTACCACCTCCTCCAGCCAGATCCTACAGACCCCACACTCGCGGTACTGAAGCAGATCTCTGCGCAACTCAACGGGTACACCTTCACTCCTCCGTTTATGAACGCGACCCATACCGCGAGGCCTGGCGACTTGATTCAATCACCGTTCCAGGCCCCCGCGTCCGCCGTCTGGCTGAACTCGTTGTGGTTCTCCAGCTTGGTCTTCAGCTTCGCCTCAGCGTTACTGGCCCTCTTCGTCAAGCAGTGGATTTATGAAGCACTGGTCCCAGGAACCTCCCGTGAGAGCGCGCGGCTGCGGCAGTACCGTTACAATGGACTGCTAAAATGGCGCGTCGGGACGGTAGTCGTCATCCTCCCCATACTGCTTCAGCTCGCTTCCGTGCTCTTCCTCACGGGGCTACTAGTTCTCCTTTGGACGCTACACAGTACCGTGGCCGCTATATCGTCGCTACTAGTCGCTCTCGTCTTCACTTTCTTCCTCGGCTTCACCATCCTACCGGTGTTCAAGAGCGACTGCTCGTATCGATCTCCTGCTTCCTTCGCCATCTACACGGCGCTCAGGTACACCCGCAACGAGGCCTTACGGGCAAGTCGTCACTGCTGCAAGGTGTTCTATGGATGGACCACGCAGTGGGCGGCATGTGTCGGCCAGCCCCATCTCGACCGTCTGGGTGATTTCGCGTATACTGTCTACGACGACATGCCGACTTGGCGTGGTCGGGACAGAAACGCAATACACGACCATCTCGGTGCTCTCGATAGAGCCATGGTGACCACGGCATACATCACTACAGCAGACACCAAATTTCTATCCTCCATGCCGGTGATCTTCTCCGACCTTCCCTTGGACCAAGTTGGGAGATGTTTCGCGGATTTGCTCGACTTCATGCGGGCCGAATGGGGACATTGGCATTTACCTGAATCACATGGGGATCCCATCACCGTCCCGTTATGTGCGTCATATGGCCTGCGCTATATGCTTGCTAGGTCCGACAAGGGCACAGATGTGTGGAATCACGACGTAGAGGTCGTGTTCCGTCACTTCTCGATTGGTAACAGGATAACGGAACGGCTGGCAGAGCTTGCTTGCAAATCGCTGTGTCATCTTGGGGTGGAGTACCAGGCCTTTCACCATCTATTTGGCCTCGCATACGCAACACTAAGGTCCATGTACGAAAGGCAAGGAGCTCTTCACACGTTCGATACCCTCTGTCACGGTGCGTCCGCTAGTTTGCGCCAGTCGTGGGCTATATCTGACTTCTATCCGACCTTCAGCCAAAGCCATGTACGAAGCCAAGATGGCCGCATGGGATCCGTCCGTGGGTTGTCACTCACTCAGAGATACGACTCATGCGATATACGTTCTCTTGCATTGCATCCGCGCGACACTCTCCGGCCAGTCTCAGCTCTCACCGTCACAGACCGACGCAATGCTTGCATGGGGTCAGGGTGAACTCACCCGGGTGCGTCAATGGTTGCGCGACCTGCAGTGGAGTGGGCTGCACAGAGGATGTCTCGCGGTTTCGGGAGATATCGCAGGCCTTCTCGCATTCCCTCACGTGGCATCCCACTTTCTGTGCAAGAACATCATCGATCCACTTATTGCTTTGGCATCCATGCCTGGAGGCCTCACGATGGTGTCCGGAGAGCACGTTGCTGCTGTGGAGGATTCATGGTCTGCTGCGCGGTTGGCATACCCGCACTCGGCAGACCCGGATGCACCGTATCTGTGGTGTTCAGGCTTGGACAGCATTGATGCACGGGTAGCTAAGTTGCGGGCAGCGATTTGCACGGACCCAGTAACTATCTCCAGCTAAACGTGAACCGAGGGGCCCGTCCTCACCAGTATCTAGCCAGTATGAGATATATTGCCACCTTCCATCTCCATCATTTCCGGAGCGAGTCAGAGGCACGGGGCGGGGCGGGGAACTGGTCCTTGAACCGCACATAGCCGCGCACGACGAGTAACTGAAGAGCGAAGGTCCTCGTTCCAGGTCATGGTGGGAGCTCCGTGCTGACGGACGTGAACATGACACTTGCACATGAGAAAGTCAGAGAGACGAGCGGCGTAGAAGACTCGACTCGGAGCAGACCGAGCGAGGAGTGAAGATTGAGTTACAGCTAGAGTAAAAGTGCATTCGATGGTGCAAGGCGAAACATGTCGCTCGGGCTTGCAATTCGTCTCCCTTAGGCCGTCCACGATCCGTAAAGTTGTATGCAGCTTGCAAGAGTCGCCGAAAGATCGCCAAAGCCTGTGTGCGTTGACCTACGTCGCCCGACAGTCGAGGTATCCTCTCAAGCGGCGAGGAGGAGGAGGAGGGTACTATTTCGGTAGCGACAGATAAGGGACGGTAAGCCTGAACACCCACCTTCCTTATTTAGACACATCTAAACGCCGAAGATAAGCACGCGCTTATCTCATCCCGCCCTCTCCTCGGCTGCCTTTTTGGGACTCACCGCGCCTTGCCTCCCGCCACCTCCTCCTCGA
Source organism: Sanghuangporus lonicericola (assembly GCA_016618145.1). Lineage (NCBI taxonomy): Eukaryota > Fungi > Basidiomycota > Agaricomycetes > Hymenochaetales > Hymenochaetaceae > Sanghuangporus > Sanghuangporus lonicericola. The sequence goes on along the minus strand of WJSG01025447.1, from coordinate 4,901 downwards.
TGTCACGCACGGCAATCCGACGCGTTCGACGCGTCTCAAACGCGTCGCTTAGGGCGTACTAACATAGACAATTGTATTTAGGTATAGAAACACGCGTGTAATCAGTGAATACAGTGGGAATCCTTTCGCTTTTGAGGCTTCTCTGGTGAAGGAGGCAAGATGGACAAGGCCGACTTCTTCCGAGGCTTCCGAGAGTGGGATGTGGTGGAGAAAGATATGGTAGGAATGTTGGAAGGCTCTGGAATCGGTATCAGGTACGTCTCCCTCCGCTTTTGTGCCCTCCCTGGTGATGGCGGAGAGAGTGCTGCGGCCCTCTTCTGAGGCACCGAGGTAGCCGGCGGCGGGGTGCGAGGACATTCGTGGTTTGACTCGGGAGGTGCACAAGAAGGAGAGGACACGTTGCTGGCATTAGGGGGGGGACACGGGGTACTGAGACGCATACCAAAGCCTGTGTTGGTTTGCACAGCAGGGGCAGCGCCTCGGAGTAGCTCGGACAGTCTTCCTGAGACAGAGTCAAGCAGGCTCTTTGCGTCTGTCATCCGAGCTACCTCAGCGGGTATGAGCGAGACGTCCTCCAGATTTGTGAGTATCTGACGCAACTTTGGCGTCATACACTCTAGCTCATGCAGGACGCGCCCAACTGCCTGTCGGTTGACACCATCGTGTGAAGTGCCAACTGGTGTTGCTGGAGCAGAGGCTCCTCCTCGTGATCGCGAAGCTGCCGCGCTGAATTCGTTTGGTTCAGGTATGGCAGGGCTACTTGCCCGAGTCGTCGATGGTGAGCTGGGAGGACTGGTCGACAGGTGACCGTGCTCTCGAGCATCATCTACTCCAATGAAGATGGCCTCGTCAGACCCTTCGAAGGCATCACCGGACTGCCTGATAATGTCAGCTACAAGGCCAGCAGCGCGCTCCCTGATGTGCGCTGACGGAGGCTGCAGAGAAGGGGATAGTTCGGGCAGAGGAACCGTAGTTTCGGTACTGCCACTCGCGATGATACTGGAGACGGCAGGTGGCCGAGATTTGAAGCGCAAGCGAGCCTCGTCTGTACTCGTGGGGAGGGAGATGGGTGGGATTTGGAGGCCATCTTCGCGCAGGGAATCGAGCTGGAGGAGGGCTGCGCGGATATGCTTGCATGCATGCCCGTGACAGAGGAAGTCGGGACATGAGCACACAGCTGAGCCGTCTGTGCCAACGGCGAGGGAGTATTGAATTGGGACTGTATCAGATGCCAGAGCAAGGGAAGAGAAACAGTCAAATTCGAAGGTCTGCACCTCCGCGCAATAGGTGGGAGCGCTCATCTGCTTGTCGGAGATGATCTGGGAGGCAGCGGCGTCGCGCGCGGGGTCAGGCGTGTGAATGACATATGGCAGCTTGTGCGAGGCTGTAGGAGGTCGTGCTGCAAGGTCTTTCTCCCGCTTCTGCTGGGCAAGAAGCTCCCCTCCTGGAAGTGCTTGCAACATAGAGATGAGACGGGCTTGTTCCTTCGCCTCGAGTGCACGGGCTTCGAAAAGCGAGGGAACGATGGTTGTCACAAGCAGATGGATTAGAACATCCAGGCGGAGACGACGGTTTCCGCGTTGCCACCGGACAAGGTGCTTCCTCTTGAGGACTCCGTTGAAGGATTCGAGATGGTTTGTGGTGGTGAGTACCATGCTCACTTCAAACCCAAGCCTCTCAGCTGCGACCCGGCGCCCATAGGCCGACCAACTCTGCCAGAGCGACTCGGACATCCAGTAGCCAGTAAGATATGTGAGATGTTCCAGGGCACCCGCCGCGAGCGCTGCATCCTGAGGCTCCACCTCACTGGTCATGACCGCACGCTCGCGCTCAATAGCCGCCATCCCCTCCGCATGGTCCAGGGACTCAATGAGATGGTCCTCGAGTTTGTGAAGACGGCTGCGGATCTCCGAGTGCAGGCTAGACGTCCCCTTGAGCACACGAGCACGATGGTTGCGCCATGATTGTCGGAGGTGAAACTTGCAGATGAGCAACCAGATTTCCGGAAAGATGCGGACGAGGGCATTCCGCTCCTTGAGATCGGTGTCAGTGATTGCTACCTTCGGTGTGAAGGACGCTTCTGGACCCGGCTTGAAGCGCGAATCCGCAGAGTCCAGTGCAGTCTTCCAGCGGAGCAGAAGCTTCTGGAGGATCTCTGTGTTGTATCCGGCATCTGTCTTCTTGTTTCCAGAAGGGGCAGAGAAAAGGAAGAACGCGACCGGAACACCGTGTCCCTGTTCGTCGACGCCCATAGCGATGAAGAGAAGCATCTTCCGGTCACAAACCCCGAACGTCCCGTCCAGAATCAATTGGGAGCTGTGACAGTACTTCCAGGCTGCGTCGTGCATCTCTCGGGTGGCAAGGCAGACCTCGAAGCGGTCTTCCTTCTCAGCGCGGGCGGCGTAATGGAAGACTGCAGATGCGATCTCCTTATTGTAGGATGGGGAAGAGCGGTCGAGCCACTCATGGACGTTGATGTGCGGAGCAACAACCGTGCGCAAGCCCCGGAGCCGGTTGAACTGCCGGTAGAGCGAGCGCGTGTCGGTCTTCTGAATAAGCCAGCGGTAGGGCGACACCGAGAGGTCGTGCGGCTGTTGCTCGTATTGCTGTTGCTCAAACATGGCACGGTTTGCGGCTTGAATGTCTGTGAGCTGCGCTCCCATCCCAAGCTGCTTGAGGGCAACCGAGAAGACCGAGGGATGTAGGGGGAGTGGCGGGATGCGCTTCATGAATGCTTTCTTGCAGCCATCATTGTGCCCGAAAAACCCTCGGATCATCAGTATGTTACCGGTGGCAACCTCTGACATTACTTCAGCATGCGCGAGACAGCCCGTGAAGTCGACCGGAACACGCCGTGTCTTCGATTTGCGTGTGCTGTGGTCATAGCCGCAATCACTGGACCGGGGGAGTCTTCAGTTAGTCTGGCCACACTCACAGAACCTCATGACGCACCATTGGAACAGCTCCCGACGCGTAACAATGCCCTTGTTCTCTGTTGGTCTCCCCCATCGAGAACTCCATCTATTTCCCAACTCCTCGCGCCCGTCCGGATCGAGCCCTTCCGATGCAAGAAGAGCTGCGGCAGCACATTGCTCCTCGGGATCCTTCGAGTCGAACACCCGCGTTACGAGTGAAGACGCGTCCGGATTGGCATAGAGCGCGTTGATTTGAGCGCGCTGGTCTTCGGTAAGCCACAGTTTTTCAATGTAGATCTTCGTCGCAATGCGCCGTGCTGTCAGTTGCACCTTCTTGCCGCTAGCTTCTTTCGGAGTGACTAGAGCGAACACAGATTTCGTCTGGAAATGTGCCATGGTGGGTCTGGGGGAGAGAGCGACTGTCCTTTCCGTGTCTCAGAGCCCGCATCAGTTTGCTCAACGCCACAGGCTCGCGGTAATACTGTTTAGCGGGGCTGCTCTTGTAAGTGGAACCTAAGATCGCCTTGTATACCACTGTATTCACTGATTACACGCGTGTTTCTATACCTAAATACAATTGTCTATGTTAGTACGCCCTAAGCGACGCGTTTGAGACGCGTCGAACGCGTCGGATTGCCGTGCGTGACATCGAGGAGGAGGTGGCGGGAGGCAAGGCGCGGTGAGTCCCAAAAAGGCAGCCGAGGAGAGGGCGGGATGAGATAAGCGCGTGCTTATCTTCGGCGTTTAGATGTGTCTAAATAAGGAAGGTGGGTGTTCAGGCTTACCGTCCACAGATAAGATACAGGCGTCTACCAGGAAGTCTACTTAGATGGCGTCCTAATGGAGGGGTCCTTCCGGCCCGTCCATGCGGAAATTCTATCTACATTGGGGGCAGGTACAATAGCGTGCCGAGCTGCCACACCCACGACAGGAATAGCGTCTTCATCTCAGGTACTAGTTCTCCAGTCTGAGCACAAGCCACGGTATTGACCAAGTTGCCCTCCACTAGTTACCATCCTGTAACACTCCCCATGGGGTAAGTCCTCTAAAACTACGGAACCGTAGAGGAGCAATATGAGTCCAAGTCGCGAAGTACTAACATCGGAGTACTCTCGCAGAGCTGGAACACTGCATGTACAAACTCCGCGAGCGGGCGCAGAAGCTCGTCACAACTAAGGAGGAGGTCTAAGAGCCTCCAGCCATGCCAACGCCGGCGCAGTCGTTCGCACACCGGGGACAGCTCGTCAGCCGTCCGGTAGAACAGTGCGCGGAGGTCGCGGATGCACGGGGCCGAGCAGTAGAGGAGCACATGGGGCTCGTCTTCAACCGAGCCACGGCGACGACAGAAGCGACACACTCGCATCGTTCGAGGAATCGCCTGGTCCTCAGGCAGCCTTCTCAGCACTTCCACTGCAAGTGGTGTATGGGTGCTCCGTGTGGACAGAAGGTGCGAGGTCGATCATGCTCGCGCCGTCGTCCGAGTCGTCGGTAGTGGCATGCCCATCATGCGTATCTTCTGCTCGCTGCAAGCAATGCGTTAAAAGAAATGGAAGGGTCGCTGGCCCTTCGCGCAAAGAGTCAGAGCAAATCATAGTAGAACATGACTCGTCTGAACTTACTTAAGTGTATAAGTAGTACATGCAAGTTGTCGGCGTAGCAAACGTTGTGCGACCAATGGGTTTGATGCTTCGCGGTCGCGGGTATTTCTTGTCAGTTGCGACGAGCCAAGTGACTAAGAGCTCTGCAAGGACGACACAGGCGAGATCGTTGAGCTACAGTATACTTATAATACGACATGTGTGCGTTCGCGAGTTGTTCGCGAGAGCGCGTTCGTGGAGGAGGTCGCAAGTCGGAAGCGCTCCTCAAGCGCTCCTCCTCCTTCCTCCTCTCCACCACCACCACCACCAGGCCCACCGCCAGTACTACCGCTATTGCCTTACCACTGCTCTGCAGTGAGGTTCATCATGCATAGCGAGGTTTCTACAC
>WJSG01025428.1:0-14887 GCA_016618145.1 Sanghuangporus lonicericola | reverse complement strand
TCTTTCTTCTTGTGCACGTCTCCTTTCGGAAGAGGGACGTATGTTTCTGACTCCAAGTCATACGACGACGCGTACGCATCGGAGCGGCCCACGCGCTACTCATACGGGTCAAACTTGGTCCCATAGGGCATGCATAGGACACATACCTTCACTGCGCCCGTGTTGGCCTCCACATAGATCACATCTCCTACCTGGATCTTCTCCTTGAGGATAGCTTCGTATATACTCGGGTCGAGTCGCAGCTGCTTGGTTCCGCGAACGGTCTTGAGCCCAACAATTACGTGTGAGACGGTTTTGCCGTACCCGCTCAGAGGGTTCTCGGACTCAGTTGGCGTCAGCTCCGTCACCTCTCCCTCATAGACTTCCTTTGTCTCCTTGATCCTGAGACCTGCGGCAGGCTAAGCTTCGAACATCTATGATGACTAGAGCCACAAGCGAGACGCACCTATCGCTCGCCGGAACGCCTCCGCGAGGACTTCTGTCTTTTTCACCTCCGTGCTGTACACCTCCGAGCCGACCATGGGGCAGAAAGGGACCTTCGCACCAAGCTCCTGCGATATTGCAAGCGCGAGCGCGGTCTTGCCAGTACCGGGCGGACCGACGAGTAGTAGGGCGCGACCAGAGAATTTGCGCGACTTGACGAGATCGACGACANAGTAGTAGGGCGCGACCAGAGAATTTGCGCGACTTGACGAGATCGACGACAACGCCGCAAGCCTACACGGAACCAGACTGTTAGGTTCACTGAACACTTGGTTCACGTTCCTGCCTCGACCAAAATCGCAACCTCGACGTACCTCGCGCGCAGCGACCTGTCCAACGAACCCTCCGCTATCCGCCACCGCATACCCCTCTGCGTTCAGTCCAAGGCCTTTGATGTGGGAGTGGGGTGCGATGCGGGACGACCGGCTGGCGGAGGTAGTAGAAGGCGGGGGGACGGCATTGTGTGCGACGGGTACTGAGGACGAAGCACCCGCGGTAGATGGACGCATTACGCTGGACATGGCGGCGAGCTCGTCGTTTGGAACGATGAGGACTGACTTGGACGCGACGACCTGCACGTTCGATCGCGAGACGCTCATCATGTTCAATCTCCGCCCTCTCCCGGGTGTTCTCCGCCGGCATGCTAGACAACACTCCGCTTATCTCCGATCTAATGGAGATCGCGTCTGTGGCTCGCATGGGCCAATCTCGACTTTGCTCTGTACCATGCCGTCGTCTTCAAACAAGCCTTTCGTGCAGCCTGGAGAACCTCTCAATGACTTCCTGAGATCGTTTTGGCGAAGACAAATCGATACCGCCGAGCAGGAGACTCCCGATTATCGCCATCCTCCGCTTCCGCTCGCGCGAATCAAGAAGGTCATGAAGAGTGACCCTGAGGTCAAAGTACGCTGCTGGAGAGCTTGGCTTGGTATGTGATACTCACAAAGCTTTCAGATGATTGCGGCAGATGGTGCGTGATAGAGAAGCCCCTGCGCGGTCGTGCGAGTCTCACGGAAGTACCAGCCCCCATCCTCTTCTGCAAAGCTTGCGAAAGTACGCTGCTAGCATCTTCATCGACGTCCTACCTACCTACGACTGAAACTATGCATGTGCAGTCTTTATTGCCGAGATAACCGCGCGCGCATTCATCATCGCCGACTCAAACAAGCGGCGAACCCTGTCGCGCGCCGACATTGCGAAGGCCCTGAGCAAGTCCGACCAGTTTGACTTCCTCATCGACATCGTACCCCGTGAGGAGCCTCCCGGCGGTGGTGCACAGGGTGCGAATGCTGCTGGTCGCGTACCCAAGAAGGGGGGCGCAGCACCAGGCAACGCGAGCGCTGTAAGTCTCCAACGTCCTTGCCCGCGTTCTCCCAGTCCTAATAGACGTCCAGACGGCTCAGAGTCGCGACGAGTCGCAAGACGACGCTTTGGAAAATGGTGGGGATAATTCTGAGGATGTCGCAAGTGCTGTCGACCTGGAGCAGGTACGTCACGAACATCCAGTCTCTGGCTCTCGTTCATTTACCATGTACCCCCTACTAGCTCCAGTCACTGCTGCAACCGCCTGGCTCTATAGAGTCTCGTTGAAGTTCCTAGCTGTACGTTATAATGCCGTCAAGTTGCCCGGATTGTCGCCCTCGACCTGTACTGTTCCATTGAAGTTGTATATTGTACTCATTTGCGCCGTCCTCTGAAGATTCAGTACTCCTAACGTAGACCAGGCACGAAGGTATGGTCTCTCCGGCGAACACTGAGCGAGCAGCTGGAAACCGCCCGTTCGCGGCGGCATCAAACATACTCGTCGTCACCGTCTCGCTGAGTTCGTCTCTCATCAGGCTTGACAGGGTCAGGGTGCGTCTACCAGCCTTGTCCGACCAGTAGCACCGTGTCCTGACTCAATTGTTCCCTCTGCCAGCGCAAACGACATAGGAATCTCTGTGCCAGCATGGCATGTCCAGAAAGATGATGAGAGTCCACTATACCTCCTCATCCGATATATCATAAGGGCCAGCAACGCCATTCGAAGTGACTGACATGTACTGGTCCTCGAAATGCGCTTCCCGACTCGTGCTGCGTGCGTTCCCTGGCTGCGTACGCCAACTAATCGCTTTGACTGACAACTCCCAATCGTTAGAAGCAGACGGTACTGCCCGTGACACGCGAGACGACTTCGGTAGCGCAGGAAGCTTACATCCTCCAGTCTGTCCCTTCGGCGAGGGCACGTCGCGTCTCGGACTGTGGTCGCGCACTTAAAGCCTCCTTGGATGCGCTACGTCACGCCTGCGCATCCTGCGGCGCGCTCTATGAGCGATGGCTATGACATGCATCCGTGACGACTCGGCATTTATGCCCGCTGAGCCAAGCTGAGCCATTCAGTCGTCAGGTGCCTGGTGCGTCCGGGCTCGCATGACATCCGAAAGCAAGCCAATCCCGATGCCGATGTACGCTCTTCGAATGCGTCGACGTCTGACTAGGTGCATGCGCTGTACTCACAATTGAGCTGGGCACCGACCGGCGACAGACAATGATGGACTTCCGCTCTTTCAGGCTCGTGAGGCTAAGCCAGCGATGATCGATGATCCCTCGATCCTCGCGCGAAGCCAAAGAATAACGAAGTCTACTACAGCCCCAAGAGAGACATCGTTTGAGCCACGAGCGTCGGCTCTCGCGGGAAACGGACGACGGGCATGCAATGCGCGTGAGAGCGGGATGCTTCACGGAGAGTTGCGTATACACTCCCTCCTTGTGGCATGTGCTCCGCAGGTCAGTCTTACCACACCGCAGCACACAATATGGCTAAGCCCGGCGCGGTAGAGGAGAGCGACGTCACGGCCGGACGGTGTTCACGGTGGGGTGCGTAGTATGTAAGTATGATGGCGGTACCTGATTACTGACGTCGACGCACAGACGCACGAGAGGATCCCGCCCGTACTACTACCGGTTTGTTCGCATTACCAAGACAGAAACATCACGTAGGACTACGCACTACGCCCCCAAACGACGACTCGAAAGAGTAAAGAGTACAATAACGAACGTGGGACTACGCACGAAGGATGACGATGTGAGTAAGGCTGAACGATGGGGTACAAATGGTCTCACCTTGAATCAAAGGACGACTAGACTGGGAGACTGCGCGCAAATCCTTTACACCGTGCTGGCGTTCGGGTCTACTGGCTGACGGCACGAGTGACGGTGTGGGCGACCGTCCATGTGGTGGGCGTGGTGATGGTGGTCACCCAGGGCTCCTCTGCAGGACGTGAAGGTCAGCATGCGCAGCAAACTCGGGCTCGAACTCCCGACGACGAGGAATGCGTACTCTTGATGAAGCTCTGCAGCACCTTGGTGGCGGTGAACGTCTCAGTGGTGAAGTGAGTCGTGAGGGTAACGTCGCCGCTGGGAGCGTCGCGTTTCTCGTTGGGCTGTGCGAGCGTTGATGAGTACGTATGAGACAAAGAGGAGCCAAGCCCAAGAGTCAGGAAGAATGCACACGCACAACGGCCACGGCAAGAGCAGCAAAGCTCGCAAGGGTGATGAACAACTTGAACTGCATGTTGTGTACTTGTCGCTGTCGTGCGAGGATAAGTGCAGGCGGGCAGTTTCAAAGCGAGGGAGCTAGTTGTAGGGCAACTGAAGCGGCACGGTCCCTTGGCGAGAGCTTATATGGCTCCAACAGTCGTTATGCCGCGCGTGTTACGATGCGCAAAAGCACGCAAGGTAAGCTGACGAGGGGGCGGTGTCCGGTCTTGCATAACAGGCTGGCCCGGATGCGATGGTCGCGCGAGGCGCAGTAGGTCATGCCCAGTCGCTGCGGCCTCCGTACGAATTCTATGAGGCTGATGAGCGGGCGAATGAACGGAGGGTTCCTGGCGCTATGGGGGGCTCTGCATGGGAAAGATGAGTCTTGCGGATGACGAGGGACGCATACGTACTACGTTTGTAACCAATGACAGGAATGATGGGGCTGCAGATGGCGGCGGTCGGACTTGGGTATTCGGCCTTGTTCGGTGCGCGCTGTTCGCGTTGACTGCGGACATTCGGCCAGCGAAACAAACGCTGTCCGCCCGCCGTATGCGCTGTTTAGCCTCTGTATGGTAACTGTTCATTGTATCTAAACTCTCCGATCTCGGGTGCGTGTGAGTGGGCCGACGATCGCTGCCAGCTGCGGCGCCAGTGCGCTGGTTACTTCAATCTCAGATACAGGCACCCTTCCCGACGCCTCCTCGGACTCTAAAACATCATTACATCTTCCGCTCAACACTTAATGGTGTTGAGCTGAAGCAAAGCCCCAATGCAAAGGACGCTACGCAGGAAGCCCGGAATACGTGAGAACGCTCGCAACCACTTGAGGCCGCCGGAATGCATGGCCGCCCGAGCGTAGTGTACGAGTACTCACCTCCAGAATCGTGATGATGACGGGGCTACGAGTTGACAACGGAGTTCATGACTCGGATTTCCTGGGTGATTAGGTCAACGGTCCTCTCCGGCATCACACAAGACGGTAGCTTGGTATGAGGGCGCCCTACGGGAAGCAGGGCTGATGGTGAGCAATGGGCAAGGCTCACCTTGGATGCGTCAGGAACTGAAGCGTACTTCCGATGATTCGGACGGATGCTTGGCGTGAACACTACCCTGTGACAAGGCAACCAAGAGGCTCGCAGCGCGGTGAAGATCACCCACCTATCCAAGCACCACACTGGGTCGGTTGACCTGAGTGCTATCGTCCGGACGTCGTACATCGGCGGCCGCCATGCTCATCCGACAGCTTGCTGCGGAGCCTGACCCGCATGACGAACCCAACCGCGCGTCCCTGCGCACATTCATGTGTGGTCTGTCGTCGGTTAGCATCCTCGCTTGTGGGAGGCAAATCTCAACAGAAGACGAGTTCTTGAAGTGAATCTGTCAAGACAGACATATTCCCGCAGTGGCGTGACACAAGGGTTTGAAACGACGGCGGACATTGGCGGCAGTGGCGGCGCTGGCAGGTGACTGCATAACCAAAATATGTCGCCACACCAACTGAAGCAGTGATCCAGTGAAGGACGACGAATCTTGACGTGTAGCGTGCCTTGTCCGAGAGCCGCTCCATGAGAGGGCAGGAAGACTGGCGGCCGTCTGTACGCAGGAGGTCGGAGACACCATGTGAACCAGAGGATGTCGAGACAATGTCGAGTGTCCCATCGCAGGGTCTACGCATCGAGCATGAGGTTAGTCATCCTCTGAGTCACATCTACAATACCACCACTTACAGTACGAGGGCCGAGAAGGATAGCCACGGACTTCCCGAGCTGGAAAGGTCATGGGACTTGCGGCGAGCGTGATTGTGCTTCGTCAGTGAGTACTGCGTCGTTTGCAGGCAAAACGGTCGTCGCGAACCCAGTCAATGAAGCATCAAGTGCCTTACAAGGCTGGCTGCGTCCCTGAACATCGGAGGACACGGTGGCAAATCAACTCCCTTGGCTCCACACTCCTCGGTTTGACGAACCCGACAGCACATCAACGGCTCTCGGCACCACGGGGCCCATCCCGCTGGTAGAGGGGCCCATCCCGCTGGTAGAGGGGCCCATCCCGCTGGTAGAGAGACCGCGATGCTGGTAGAGTCTCAGTCAATGAGCGAGTCTCGCGGTGGCTCAGGTAAAACCAAGTGCCCATGCAGAGACTGAGAACCACCTCGAGTCGTTAAGATAGGCGGCAGGTAGCGGAGGGGCCGAGGGCCAACGTAACCCTCGTCCGTGCAACAGGAACTTGGATTGCCAGATGCGCCAAACTCGGGAGTGGCCGACGACGAAATCGAGATTGTCCGAAGATCGGCTGAGTGCTCGCTGCCGCATCACGGTGTCGCAGCGAACTTGAGTGTGCCAGGCACTGATACTAGCCACCCTAACGCGTAAATGCGCACGTTCGGACCGACGGTCTGTGACAAAGAGATCAGTTGAAGTATGTATCGGACGCACGCCAAGCACCACGTACAATGAAAGCCGAGTCTCTCAGAGTCGGTCGTCGACGACCGCATTCATATGAGGAGAACAAACAGAAGCCGCCACCAGTATCCAGTCGCGGAAGATAAGTAACTCATCACCATTCAACACCCGACTTCCAATACTGTTCACATCCTCTCCACAAAATTCACTCACCAGATCGTTGACCGTGGACTAGCCAATAGCGAAGGTCTGCGGCCCTCGCACGGTCATTTATCGGTGATATCGCAGTGCGGTTGTGCAGTTAATAGGTCTCTGGCCAGGCCGCCAGGATGAGTGCGAACTGCGAAGAGACGGAGCCAGTCTGGACTCTGGATGGTTGCGAGTTCCAGGGCCGCAGGCGCCGGGCGGAAGGCGGGTGCGAGTGAGCGCCTCTCCATCAGAGCGCAGCGTTTCAGAGCGTTTCACGGTCTTTCCGGTCCCGTCACGAACCTCCTGCGCTGCAGAATTCCCTCAGTCTCCATGTCTACGCGGTCTCTGTCGTTCGACGTTTCTTCAGAACTTTCCACCGTACTAGAAGTCGTACGAGTAGGACACGCCCGTTACGTTCAACTACGTCCAGCCCAGTGTGAGTTTGCACGATGTTCAAGTTGTCGACTTGTATCGCCGCGGATCAAGTGCATCTAATGAAACTGACATATCTCCTTATTTGGCCGTTGCATTCTCATCCATCATGTGTCAATACCCAAAACCCGCTGTTGTCCGCAGCACGTCCACTCTGATGCGTAACGTCGGGCGGAAGGTGCGTCCTTCGCGAGGCAATATGTCCTCCGACGGCGGAGTGCGCTGCGTTGTCTCACAAATGTCCCTGAGGGCTGAGGACGAACTGCTCAGCTGATGGACTTGGCAGGAAAGGTACCTGTGCGTATCCCATACCGGGATCAAGATAACGGCCCTCCTCCAGTAGTCAAGGATGGAACGGCGCGGCACCGATCCGAAGACAGACTACTGAACTCCCGCGTTTACCGCAAGACATTCAGCTGCCATGTATGCATTTGATGGACGAAAGGTGTCGACCGCAGTCGAACGCCGTGTCTTGCGCGCCAGTGGTTAACCGACGCTGCGGTGACCCGACGCACGCGCGACTTTGGACTCCACGAGAACCGGTCTCCGAAGTGAGCAGTGCTGCGTTCTGCAGGGCGGCATAGCGCTTGCGTGGCAGATCCCTGGCGGCAGCGGACTCAACGGACTTTCCCTCCCTCCCTGAATACGTCCTGGGGCGCTTCATAGCCCTGACATATAAACAACCTCCCGTCTTCTCCCCAGTCCAGTACAACAGGCTTCGTTCCTTCGCCTTCCCTTCAGTCCCTTGTGCGGCCGCCCCTTCGTACGCTCTTTCTTTGCTATGAGCAAATTCCAGTCTTTGGTGGCTTTCGTTGCCCTTACCCTCGCGTCTTCGCGTCTTGCGACCGCCGCTATTGGACCGGTCGCCGACCTGACGATCTCCAACGCGGACATCTCTCCCGATGGCTTCACTCGGGCTGCGGTTGTTGTGAACAATGTCTTTCCCGGCCCTCTCATTACTGGGAACAAGGTTCGCGCCATGCATCTCGACGTCGCTCATTATGATGATGTTGACTTACATCCGCACGCAGGGTGACAACTTCCAGCTCAACGTCATTGACAACCTCAGCAATGACACCATGCTGACTGCTACCACCATTGTCAGTGTCTGTTATTGCTCGCCGTAACTTTCTTGACACTGATGACCTCGTAGCACTGGCACGGCTTCTTCCAGAAGGGCACGAACTGGGCTGACGGCCCGGCCTTCGTCAACCAGTGCCCTATCTCGACGGGGAACTCGTTCTTGTACAACTTCAACGCTCCGGACCAGGCTGGCACCTTCTGGTACCACAGCCACTTGTCGACCCAGTACTGCGACGGTCTTCGCGGTCCCATGGTTGTCTACGATGACGCTGACCCTCACGCGTCTTTGTACGACGTCGATGACGGTATGTGCTTGCGTATCCGTTCTTCTTTCGCCCGCTAAGGTGTCCCATCTTGTAGACAGCACCGTGATTACCTTGGCGGATTGGTACCACACCGCGGCTCGCCTCGGTCCCCGCTTCCCCGTCGGTTCCGATTCGACCCTCATCAACGGCCTTGGTCGCTTTTTTGGTGGGGTTGTCGATGCGCCTCTCTCTGTATTCACCGTGACGTCCGGCAAGCGCTACCGCTTCCGCCTCATCAACATTTCCTGCGACCCGAACTTCACGTTCACGATCCAGGGTCACACCCTGACAGTCATCGAGGCTGATGCTGTCAGCGTCCAGCCTTACGAGGTTGACTCCATCCAGATCTACGCCGGTCAGCGGTACTCGTTCGTCGTACGTCTAGCCAAGCCTTATCATCACTGCGCGTTGATCTAACTCTAATTGTCTCTCAGCTCACGGCGGACCAAGCGGTCGACAACTACTGGATCCAGGCCATCCCCAACATTGGTACGGTCACCACCGACGGCGGCGTCAACTCCGCCATCCTCCGCTACGACGGCGCCGACATCGTCGAGCCCGCTGCGGCCACGGTCACCAGCAGCAACCCCCTTGTCGAGACGTCTCTCGTCCCGCTCGAGAACCTCGCTGCCCCGGGTGAGCCCACGGTCGGCGGTGTCGACTATCCCCTCAACTTGGACTTCAGCTTCGACGGCACGGACTTCGCGATCAACGGGGCGACTTTCACGTCACCCACCGTCCCTGTTCTCTTGCAGATCATGAGCGGCGCGCAGGACGTCGCGGACCTCCTCCCGAGCGGCAGCATCTACTCGCTCCCCTCGAACGCAACGATCGAGCTCTCCTTCCCGATCACGGCCACGAACGCGCCTGGGGCTCCCCATCCCTTCCACTTGCACGGTGTACGTTCACAGATCTCTCTTGTCGCGCCTCATATCACTGACTGACTTCGTACAGCACACGTTCTACGTCGTTCGCTCGGCCGGCAGCACCGAGTACAACTACGTCAACCCGCCCCAGCGCGACACCGTCAGCACCGGCGCCGCGGGCGACAACGTCACCATCCGCTTCACGACGAACAACCCCGGCCCGTGGTTCCTCCACTGCCACATTGACTTCCACCTCGAAGCCGGCTTTGCCGTCATCTTTGGCGAGGACATCCCCGCTATCGCGGACGCGAACCCGCCTTCCTGTGAGTGTTACCCCGCTCCATGCTCATGCAGACGATGTCTGACTTTCGGCCATCTTTTCCCAGCTGCTTGGGAGGACCTGTGCCCGACGTATAATTCAGTGTACCCCAACGGCGATGGCAACTGAGCGGACCGCTGTATCTCCTGCAGCATGAACGCATCCCACTCTTTCGCACCCCACTCTTTACACAATCACACCATTCACATTGGCATGTCTCGGGACTGGTCGGCGAGGATGATTTAAGTATTATTCATAGTATATAGCCTCCATCATAGGGTCTTCGGTGCATCCCTTCCAGTTCGCGCATAATATAGAATCTCGTCTCGTCTCGTCTCCCTGCAATGTGGCTCGCTACTCTGTGTGGGGAGTCGCAAATTACAGTACTTCTGTGCACTGGACTCTCACTGGACTCGTCTGACATCTGCTGTACTACTGTCTCTACGCGGTCGCATCGAACTCGTCTTTCCTTGCGTTCCTCTCATGTACTCTACATTTGGAATAAGCACGCTCTCCAGGGTATGGCAGGCACGGTTCATTCGATCTGTGAATGATCTGCGTATGACTTTCGACATATGGGTCAAGGCAAACGGCACGCTACCGGTGGGAATAGCCTAAGCGGGAGTCGTCGTCAGCGCGCGCGCTGGCTGGATACGGCGTTCTCTCCGTCTCGCAACAGGGTGCGTCCTTTCCTGGTCAGCATCATGTTATCGCCCGAGCGTCATGGATGCTTTTACACGCGGCGCCTTCAACCAGAAGGTGATGGTGTAGTCTGGCGCGAGAGCCGCGTCACAAGTGGAGAGTGCGCTGCCGCTGTACTCGTCGTACGCGTACGCGTTCGGGCGGCGTTGCTCTGCAATGCACGTTCGGAGGGTCAGAATATCGATAACGTATCAAATAAGAGGAAAGAACGTACCAAAGTAGCTGTAGTACTACTTGACGCCAGACGGCGGGCAAGTCGCCGGCATGTTGTGGCTTGAAATAGATGGCCCTCGTCTTCTTGATCACCATGAAATACTCGACCCTAATCCTCCCGTCACCCCTTACGCACCATCGCTTCGCCACGCGTCCAGAGTCCTTGCATAACCAGAGTTCTCTCCCATCAGAGTCCACGACCTCAAGTGAGACGACACACCTTGTGGCGTCGCTGAAATCATGCTCAGGCTTCGACCGCCACCAGTAATGACGTGGGATGTTCCTCCTGGGCGCAGACAGCGAGTATGTTCTAGTACAGAAGAACGTCAACGCGTGAGTCCAGGACGAACCTTCGTAAACGTACAGGTCGTGAGCGGTCTCAGCGCGAGCCTCAATGTACGACCACCTGGAGACCAGTCAGACAATGGAACATCGAAGAAGAGATCGTGTCCACTCACTCAAAACGCAAGCCTAGTACAAACGGCCGGGCCAGAGCATAAAATGGGCGGTACTACATAATGCTCTCGCTCAAGCGCAGACCTGCTTACGCTATTCCAGGATTCTAGGTGCGCGCCGCCTACGGCACTCAGACACGCAGAGTTTGTCCTGTCGTCCTCTGCATCTCAGGCAGTCGGCTACACTCCGTCCGACCACCGTCCCGCGACCCCTTGAATGCGTCCGTAGCCGCAGTCGAGCAGTCCGCTACGGTTGTTGGTATACTTGCGGCCCGAGGAGCTCTCACGATACTCCTCGCGATTGGAGGTGAGACAGTCAGCCCACATCCGTCTGAAGTGCCAATGTCAACGACTAACCCCAGGATACCGACCGAGTGTCCGTGCTAGACAGAAGCGACGCACCCAATAGATATATCGCGATACATTCACGAAAGAGAGAGAGAGTATTCAGTGGTCTTGCAAGACTTGACCTGCGAACGGCAACGAAAGGCTGCTTTGGGCCAAGGTCTGAGGCGAGGTTTGGCGCTCAGCCGGAGACGCCATCTGCACCGGTCCGAAGCTCCGCTGCGTGATGGACCACAAAATCTCCTCGTTAACTGACGACCACCATGACCTCTTGCCTTTTCAACGCTAATCATGCTTGTCTGCGATGTATGTATACCATTGTACTGACCGCATGCATGGAGGAAGTACTGATTGAAATGCAGGTCATAGATCTTTTCTGTCAGAACAGCACTAGCACGAGACCCAACTTCTCGCCCCGGCAGCGACGCCAACCCTGACGACGTGTCCACTCTTGAGGTCCATCTGAACACGTATGACGTCTTCTCTGGAACGCTTACGGGACATATCACGACATATGACACAGGTGACTGAAAGGTTGGAACTGCAGGGCGCGGTATTTAGATCTTCGCTGGACCACATCGTCGACGGTCGACCTCGAAGGCACTCTTCTGCTCCTGCTGCGCCGAACACTTGGAAAACTTGTCCCCACTATGCCTCGGATCTCCCACCTACTCATCGTGGTTGCTCTGCATGTCGTCGTGTCCTCCGCCGTCAATGTGTCGCTTCCGCTCTCTTCGCCCTCAGACTCTCATTTGCTGGCGCGAACTCTGGTCTCATTCTCTCTGGAACAGGATCGCTGGCCGGATTGGTCGGGCGTCTACTCCCGAAACGAATTTACCAATCGCGCACTCGAGAACTACGCAGAGCTCACCGGCGAGCCCCCGAAGATCCGCGTCGGCGCCGACTCTGAGGACCATACCTTCTGGTCCCCGACAGCCACGATCAACGAGGACGAGTTCCCGCCAGCGAACACCATCACCCCCTATCCCGAAGCCACACACATCACAGTCGGGAACGAGTACTACGAGCTCTCGCGCTTCCTGCCCCGCGGGACGCACATGACGTGGGGCATCAACCTCGGTGCAGACAACGTCACGAACGCCGTCAACATGGCGAAGGCCATCGTGCGCGCGTTCCGCACTAGTGCCGTCAGGGCTTCTGGCGTCGTTCTGGACCTGATTGAAGTCGGTAACGAGGCAGACCTCTTCAAGAACAACGGCCTCCGCCCAAGTAACTGGACAGTCGAGGACTACGTGCCAGACTGGATCTCCGTGACGGGCCCAGTGGCGGAGGCGGCTGGGATCAGAGGACGCGATGGACCCGTCTCGATACAGGGAGCAGCCTTCGCGTCGCAGCAGTTCACGCCTGGCGAGATCTTCGACCTTGGCATCCTTGACAGCAAGCCTGGGAAGGCGATCTCCCAGTAAGTGCACGCCTTTGTTTGGAACCAGGAGCAGCGCTCACCTTTCACTACGCAGAATCTCCCAGCACAAGTACTCCGCCGCGTTCTGCAATGGCGGCGACTTCCCGCTGACTTCATTTATGAGCAAGGCGGCTGTGCGCGGTAACCTGACTGTCTTCGAAGCCGACATCGCCGCGACCCATGCTCGGGGTCTGACCTACGTCCTCGGGTACGTTCCTCGCCGTTCCACTTCTCCGAGTTCTTACCAGTATACTCTACAGAGAGACGAACAGCATCGCTTGCCACGGAGCACCCGGGGTGAGCAACACAGCGGGCGCCGCACTCTGGACCATCGACTACACCCTCCAAGCAGCGACGCTCGGCGTGAAAGAAGTCTTCTTCCACGAGGGCATCGGATACAAGTACAACTTCGTCCGTCCTTTCTCCCTCTTCCGTGATCCGCACGCTTACGTCTTCCCACCACCGCCAGTTCCAGCCCGTGTCGCTCAACCGCTCGACGATCGACGGTTCCCCGCTCGACCCTCCCCTCGCGCCCCACATCCAACCCGTGTACTACGGCGGGCTCGTCATCAACACCTTCGTCGGCAACACCGGGTCCGCACAGATCGTCGAGCTCCCTATCGCCGACTCGAACGTCGCTGGGTACGCCGCCTACGAGCACGGGCGCCTCGCCCGCGCGGTCTTCGTCAACCTCCACGCGTGGCTTGCGAGCAGCACGGGGGACCGCCCGGCCGTGCACATCGACCTCGACTTTGCCTCGGAGTCGTCTGGGGCGCAGACGGACGAGCTCTGGAGCCGGACGGCGACGGCGAGGAGGCTGGTCATCGAGCATGCGGACGATACCGCGGGCTTGAGGTGGGCGGGGCAGAGCTACGAGACGAGCGACGTGAGGCCGTGGGGCCCGCTCGTGCTTGAGCGTGTCGTGTTGAGCGAGGGTTTCGATCTGCGCTCCACTGAGGCTGTCTTGGTCGAATTTTGAGCACCAGTTTCTTTGCCATGGGAGGACGCTCGCACGAGTGACGATGCGGCAGAAGAGACAGGGTTCGATAACCTCAACTGTACGTGTACCACGAACATCTACGACGATCTTGAACGATCTTGATTCCTCTGCGCTGCGACGTTGTTGGGGCATCACCCGATGAACTGACTGACCGTGTCGTGTCTGCCTTCGTCGTCAACGCCGGCATCGCAGGTAACCCCGCCAAGCTAGTTGATGTTTGCATTCTTTTGCAGGATATGCAGAGTAAGTGCATCCTTGCGCTCACGTTGACTATATTTGATCGCCTCCTATAACAGGTTCTTCGACCGCCGGCGCAGACCTATGCAGACGAACACGCCGGCGCATATTACTCAGTGCGCCCATTCGCGCTCCATGCGTACTCCCGCCACGACCTTGCTCGTTCCCGATGCGTTCCCACAGGCGCAACCAAGAACCCACAACGGCTACCCACCACGACTTCGTCTCAAGCCGCCGCTCAGTGAGCGAGGTGAGAGTATGCACGCCCCGCGCGTTGCTCAGGCTGTCCTCGCTCTCCGAGGATCGCTCGCCACAGATGGGATCGCACGCGATACGCCTACCTTCGTCCAGGGTTACGGCTGCAAGGGACACATCTCCGCCGCTGCATTGCGCTCCCATTGTTCGAGCGAGGCGAGTGTCTTCTTGTTCCCGAGTATCTATCGCTGACTGGGGCTTTGGAGCGGGAAGGGTGCAGGTTACGGAATCCCACATCAAGTCGCTAAGCCATGGTTCCCGGACTCAGTGCGCGAATGCTCGGCATGCTGAGTTGCCGTCGGTCTTGGTCGGTTTGGATTGCGCTCGGAGTCGTTCTCGAAGCCGCGTGCTTAGCGGCGTGCGAGTCATCATGGTAGCGGGAGGGCATGGCGGGTGTCAGTCTCATTCGCGAGAGAGATTCGACTTTCAACAGAAAACGCAACTGTGCATCCCAGATGCATAGTCCACAAAGTGAGCATGTCGATACAATCCCGCCTTCGTCCGGCCAGCGCTGATCCCACATACTTACTTATCGTCTGCAGATCGCGGGACTTATACGAGTTATCTACGTGTTGATCGCACGAATATAGCCTCGCTCGAGTACCCGGCGCAATCAGCCTCCTCCCGCCCGAGCGGTGCCGCTTGGGCGCCGCACAAGC
>WJSG01025422.1:0-12782 GCA_016618145.1 Sanghuangporus lonicericola | reverse complement strand
GCTACCTGGTCGTAGATACGTGACAATAATATACATCCTTTCCTCATAGCCCGCCAGGCATCCCAGGTGCACCAGCAGCAGTCCGCACCTCCGACCCGGACGAAGCCTCGTCATTGCCGTCGAGGTTTAGCTCCATANCGAAGCCTCGTCATTGCCGTCGAGGTTTAGCTCCATATCGAGCTGTCGCGCAAGCTCCAAGTCGCGCTCCTCCTGCTCGCGTGCCTTCCGCTGTCGCTCCTCCTCCTCCTTCTCGAGCTCCAGCGCGATCTGCCGATCACGCTCCTCCCTGCTCGGGCCCTTTGGCTTGGGCGCGGGCTGGGCTTGTGGGGAGGCGGCCTGAGGGTGCTTTGGTGGTGGCTGCGTTTGCGTTTGTGGCTTAGGCGTAGGCTGAGACTGCGGTTGAGACTGGGTCCGGCTGTCGTTGGGGAGCGGCAAAGGCGTCTTGTAGCGGGCGAGGAGGTATGGATCCGGCAGGTCGAGGTTCTGCTCGCGCCCGTAACCGCTCGTGCTGGCGTAACCTCCGTACGGGGGATACGGCTGAGACTGCGGCTCAGGAACTGGCGGCGCGCCGTACCAGGATCCGCGCGAGGGCGGTTCGTACTCGCCGTACGAACGTGGTCGCGGGGCAGGGGCGGTGTACTGGGGATACGGCCGCGGCTGAGGAGGGGCGTAGTCTCCTGCGTCGTAGTATGTCTGGGGCCGCGCGGGAGTGCTGTAGGCAGGGATTTCGGGGGTGGGTATATACGGATCGGGTATATGAGGGGGAGCGGCGGCAGGTCCAGGTTGCGCATGCGCGGACGGGCGAGGGGCGCCGCCGCCCGGGCGGAGGTGGGCAGGGATGGAATCCAGCGGTGTGTCGGAAAGCGAGTGACGGACTGGGGCAGGTGGGGAGGGGTCGCGGGGCAGAGTGTACGGCGCGTGCGTGTGCGCGGGATGCTCTGGAGGGAGGAGGCCTCCGCCGGCCTTGGGACTGGTGCGGCTAGGCGCGCCTCCTCCAGGACGGAGGATTGCGGGTATAGTGGCTGGAGGGCCAGATTCTTCTGGGAGGGGAGGGAGGGGATCGTTCTTGTGCGCACCGGGGCTGTGGCCTGTGCGACCATTGGGGGCAGACGTAGCCTGAGGAGACGAGGCGGGATACGCATACGCGGACTCCGGACGCTTCAGGCGGTCCTGGGGCTCCCACTTGGACGGGCGGCGCTGGGGCGGGGGCGCGGCAGAGTAGAAAGTCATCTCGAGGAAGACGTCCCCGCGATACTGGCCGTCCTCCATCTGCAATGGTACCCAGTCTGATAAGGGGAACATGGCACTGAGCATTCTCTCCGAGAGGCATGAGTTATTGGGTACTCACCATCGAACTCTCCCGTCTTCAACGTCTCTGAGATATCCACCGTCCCGCGCCCAATGAAGTCGTCCGACCTGGGCTCCTTCGAGTAGCACGCAACCTCCAGCTTCCTCGTCTCATCCGACGCGGGATTGAAGATGGGGAAACGGAGCTCTTCGTCCCAGACGGGGTGCTGCCCTCCTCTGACATCAGTCTTCGTCTTCTTGGTCGTCATATTCAAGGTCGCCTGAGCGAACACATCTTGCTTGTGGATGGTATGCTTGTCGCGTAGATTGCGGGCTTTGAGTACGACCACGACAAGCGTGCCGATCTCCCTTCCCGTGCTCATGCTTATGAGAGATCTGGAATCTGAAGTGAGCGAACCACGATGTGAGGATATGATATGACGGATGCTTACGGTATTCTCTGCGGGATGTCCTGACTCCTGAGCGGCGCCTGTCACACGATCGCTGCTGGTCTGCTGCCTGAGTTGCGCGTGGACACGAGGCTTGCCTGCTGGTCGTAGTGGTAGGGAGAAAGCAAAAGAAATGGAGTTGAGAAGGTTGCGGACCTGCCCTAGGTCGTCATGGAGTGGCGCTTTCTGGGAAACTGCGAGCACAGTGCCCGAGCACTGTGCTCGACACCAAGGCACAGCCGCTCGCTGTCCTGATCACCGCATCGCCTGCTGTAAAGTACATCGCTCGTCGTGCGTGTGGCATGGGTCACCGTTTGGGTGGACAGAGGGACATCATGATCCTCAGAATCAGTGCCTCCGAATCAGCCTCGGACTGCTCCTCAGCTACCGGCTACCGGCAGTCCCTCGCGAGACCGTGAGCCGGCTGCTGTTGAGCGACTCGGTGTCGGCGGCAAGCACACATACACGGATGACATAAAGATTCGGCGATGGTGGGTCTCTCTGCCAGCGTTCGCGACAAATTCACGACGGGAACTGAGATGAGAATGCGCGCGCACCTCGCTCGGTGTGGGCGGCAGGGGACATGCCATTGAGATGACCACATATTCGTCGGCTTTTCGGGGCAGGCGGCATAGCCACTGCGTGTTGTTGTGTACCTGCAGAGCGCCAACTTTAGCACCCACTCACCTGCCGTTACCCGGCCCCGGCATCCTGTTATCTTCGCACCCATTGCGGCCATGCGAACACCTCCACAAAAATATATATGTATCCCGGCCCACAGCGCGACGGTTTCCCCGTCTTCCCCGCAGGTTCTCTCTTCGAGCTCTCTCCATCCTGAGCGTGCCAGCCATCCCGTCAAACAAGATGACGGAAGAGAAGCTCGCAACAGTTGACTCTCACGAGACTGATGTCGAGAAGGGTGAGGACGAGGACGTGGGTGTGCCCGAAGCCAAGGAGAACGTCCGCCCCTCCCACAAGTTTGACCTCGATACTGGCGAGGAACTCATCCGCTTCCGCAGGCACTGGTGGCAAATCTGGTGAGTGGTTAAGTCCTCTGAGTGGCGGAGAATCTCAGTCTGCACATGTCGAGATAACCTCTCGGAGTGTGGTTTTACAAGCGCTCTGCATCCTGGTCATGTATTTCCCTTGCGGGCATGAGCAGTATGCCCCGCCCTTTGAGTCCTGTCATTGAATCAGTGGACATCCGTGCATTGGGTCACTCACGCTACCTGTCAGGCTCCCGAAGGATCCTCCACCACCAGCTCCCAAGTCTCTCGATGATGCCACCGTCATACCGTTGGTTTTCGCCTCAATCTTCACCATTCTCACGTACAGATGGATCAATCCCATAATGGTACGTCGTTCTCGTTTGCGTATGTGGAGTCAATTCTCACCTTGTACCCTTCAGAGCCTCGGATACCAGCGCACCCTCCAGGCGACCGACCTCTGGAAGATGGACCCCAGCCGCGAGTCCGGAAACCTCGGTGCACAACTCGATGCAGCATGGGCAGCCCGTGTTGAGGCAGCCAACGATTGGAATACGCGCCTCGCCAGCGGCGAGATCAAGCCTGGCATCTACAAACGCGCCAAGTGGGCCGTGCAGGCTCTGCGAGGCAATGGCGGAGGCAGTCACCGTGAGCGCCGCGCCGCACTCGAAACGCAGTGGCGGGAGGTCGACGGGCGCAAGCAGGCGAGCCTTGCGTGGTCGCTCAACGATGTGCTCGGACGCGACTTCTGGTTCGGTGGTATCTTCAAGGTCATCGGTGACACCGCTGCGCTCATGGGTCCGCTCCTGGTCAAGGCGATCATCAACTTTGGGAAGGAGCACGTCGCCGCCGTTGCGGCTGGGCGCACTCCGCCCAACATCGGGCGCGGCATTGGCATGGCCATCGGACTCTTCTGCGTGACCGTCACAGCCTCTGTCTGCCAGCACCAGGTATGCCCACCGCTGCGATAATGTCGAGTTGAGATTCAAGGACTGACCCCCGTAGTTCTTCTGGCGCTCCATGACCACCGGACTGCTTGCCCGAGCGGCGCTGATCAGCAGCATATACAAACGCGGAGTGAGTCTCACCGGGAAGGCTCGCATGACGCTCCCGAACGCTGCTCTCGTGACCCATATTTCGACGGACGTGAGTATTCACCTGATCACCGCGCGTGCAGCCACCAGATAACGCTCTCTGTGGCACCCTAGGTCTCCCGCGTCGACGCTTGTGCGCAGTGGTTCGTAAGTAATCGCCCCGCTCCTCACCTCTGTGCTATCGTCCTACTTACCGGACGTCCTGGATGCCAATGTTTACTAGCACGCTGGTAAGTCCACTGCGCCGGCATAACCAATCAGGCTGCATTGCTGACAATGCAATGCTGTGCAGTGTGGACCGCACCGATCCAAGTCACAATATGCTTGATCATCTTGTTGGTCCAGGTGCGTTCTTGGCACGCTCATCCAGTTAACCATACCGGGGCCTGCCATGCTCAATGTTATCACTCGATTCAACAGCTCGGCCCTTCAGCGCTGGCGGGATTTTCCCTCTTCCTGTTGATCATTCCGATCCAGGAACGTGTGATGTCCTTCCAGTTCCGCACCGGCAAGAAGTCCCTGCGATGGACCGACAGGCGAGCAAAGATCATCCTCGAGGTCCTGGGTGCGTCTGTCTGCAATGATTGGTTGGCAAAGTCTGGAGGAAAATCTCGTCATTGTAGGTGCGATGCGCGTCGTCAAGTACTTCTGCTATGAGCAGCCCTTCTTGAAGCGTAAGTCCGGATGACCCTACGTGTCGGTGGGACGGCTTCGTTCTGAATTATCGCACGCAGGTATCTTCGACATCAGGAAGAACGAACTGAAGGGCACACGCAAGATTCAGATCGCGCGGTCGGCCAAGTATGACTCACAGCTCACCTCCTGCGTCCAATCGACGATACTAATGCCCCTGCAGCATCGCCGCCGCATACTCCGTACCTATCCTCGCAGCCACCATCGCCTTCGTGACCTACACGTCCACCACAGACAAGTTCGACGTCGCCATCATCTTCGCCTCGCTCTCGCTCTTCCAGCTGCTCCGGCAGCCACTCATGTTCCTCCCTCGCGCGCTCTCCGCGACGACGGACGCACAGAACGCCCTCGTGCGCCTGACCAAGGTCTTCAACGCGGAGACGCAGGACCCCTCGCAGGCAGTCACGATCAACCCGGAGCAGGAGCTCGCACTCGAGGTCAAGGCTGCCACTTTTGAGTGGGAGGGGACTACGACTACGGCGGATATGATGGGCAACCCGCTCAAGGGCGCAGCGAAGAAGAAGGTCAAGGTCAAGGGGGACGAGAAGGGGGCGGCAACGCCAACGGCGGGCCCGCCGTTCCAGATCAAGGATGTTACTATGCTGGTGCCTAGGGGTGCTCTGATAGCCATCGTTGGCTCTGTCGGCAGGTACGTCGTGGGATTTCGTGTGGCTTCATGATCGATCTGACATGTGTTCAACAGCGGCAAGGTATGTCGCTCGGTCATGACTGCATCCACTGCTGCGACTGAAGGACTTGCAGTCAAGTTTGCTACAGGGTCTCATCGGGGAGATGCGCAAGGTCACAGGCCACGTCTCCTTTGGTGGCCGTGTCGCGTATTGCTCGCAGACCGCGTGGATCCAGAACGCGACATTGGTGCGTCTGTCGCTCATCACAAGCGACTCCCCATCCTGAGCTCTTTGATAGCGCGAGAACGTCCTCTTTGGGCAGCCATACGAGGAAGATAGGGTAAGCTAGTGTTAAGACGCTTCGAGCAGACAAGTTTATCCACGTTCACAGTACTGGAAGGCCATCGAGCAGGCGTCGCTTCTTCCGGATTTGCAAGTTCTAGCCGATGGAGATCTCACAGAGGTATATATACCAAGCCATGATCCTCTTCGCTTGCAACTTCTGACCTATGCGCTGTAGATCGGCGAGAAGGGTATCAATCTAAGTGGTGGCCAGAAGCAGCGTGTACGTGATCCATGAACATAGTAAGTATGCGCAAGATTATGTTGCTAATAGATTCCAATAGGTGAACATAGCTCGCGCTTTGTACTACAATGCCGACGTTGTCATCTTCGACGACCCCTTATCGGCGGTCGACGCTCACGTAGGGAAGGCTCTTTTCGCAGATGCGATCGTCGGCGCCCTACGGAACCGTGGCAAGACCGTCCTCCTCGTCACCCATGCTCTGCACTTCCTTTCCCAGTGTGACTATGTCTATACACTCCAGGTATGCTTCCGTTTGTCACTCTACTCAGTAGCCCATTGACACGTTCCCGTCAGAACGGACGGATCGCGGAACAAGGCACCTACGCCGACCTGGTGGCCAATGGCAAGGAGTTCGCTCGTCTTATGCAGGAGTTTGGCGGGCAGACGGAAGAAGAGGAGGCCGAGGCCGAGGCTGAAGAGGATATTGCCGCGGCGACACAGCACCAGGCTCCGGGAATAGACGACGCGAAGAACAAGTCTGATGCTATTCAGCGCAAGGGAGCCGGCACGGGCAAGCTCGAGGGTCGCCTCATCGTCCGCGAGAAACGCACCACTGGCTCTGTCAGCTGGAAAGGTGATACCCACCTTCACTGGTCATGTTTTCGGTGGCTTACTGGACCACTTACAGTGTACGGTGACTACATTGCTGCGGCGCGCGCGTACTTCACGGGTCCTCTCTTGATTCTCTGCATGTTGGCGATGCAAGGCTCTTCGGTCATGAACAGCTATACTCTCATCTGGTGGCAAGCAAAGTACGTTTTCGCCCCATTCATGCGACATGTATTGTATGCTCACTGCGCCTCAGTACTTTCAACAAGCCAAACTCCTTCTACCAGATCTTGTATGGCATGCTCGGTATTAGCCAGTCTCTCTTCACCTTCGCCGTGTGAGTAGAATGGTCACTAGCTTCTTCGGACGACATGGTGCTCACGATGTCGTAGGGGCGCGGTTATGGACGAGATGGGCTACTTTGTTTCCCAAAACTTGCACCATAACTCGATTCGCAACATCTTCTACGCGCCGATGTCATTCTTTGACACCACAGTACGCATCTGGGTCTTCTGTTGTGATGACGTGTTTGACGCTTCGTCTTGTAGCCCATGGGTCGTATATTGGGCGTATTCGGAAAGGATATAGAGAGTAAGTGAAACATACTCCGGTTGTTAGTATTGATATTCATCGCTGCCCGCCTCAAGATATCGACAACCAGCTGCCAGGTAAGCAATTCAAAATGAGTGTATGCGAGTGTAAGCGATGACTGACCTTGTCTGTGATAGTATCCATGCGTCTACGTGAGTAGCATCGCCATATCTATCCCTCAACCATGACTGGAGGCTAACCGACTCTGCAGTCATCCTCACGATCGCCAACGTCTTCGGCAGTGTCGTGATTATCACTGTCCTCGAGCATTACTTCCGTGAGTGTGGCACTTTCTCGCGCCGGACGCGTGCTTAATAGCTTCACTTCTCACTTCTCTCAGTCATCGCTGCTGTCGGGATTGCCGTTGGCTACAGCTACTTCGCGGCGTTCTATCGCGCCAGTGCGCGAGAGCTTAAACGTATTGGTGAGACTTCATGACTGTGTTCACTTCATATAATTACTGACGGGTGTACAGATAACATGCTCCGTTCGCTCCTGTATGCGCACTTCGCGGAGTCCTTGTCGGGTCTGCCTACCATTCGCAGTTATGGAGAGGTCGAGCGCTTCCTCCGCGACAACGAGTACTACGTAGATCTCGAGGATCGGGCGTCTTACTTGACTATCACTAACCAAAGGTGCGACCGCTTCCTTTCGAATGCCCGTGATACCTGTACTCACATGGGGGATGTAAAGATGGCTCGCCATCCGTTTGGACATGCTTGGTGGCATCATGTCATTCATCGTGAGTACTGGTAACCCCTCTGCATCATCGACCATTTGTCCATGCCCGTCCACAGGTCGCAGTGCTCGCTGTCTCGAACACTTCTGGCATCAACCCCGCGCAAATCGGTCTGGTCCTGACATACACCAGTAAGTCTTACGATACAACGGACCTCTGTTGACGGCTGACAATGTCACATCAGCCTCGCTGACCCAATTGTGTGGTATGCTCACTCGGCAATCCGCTGAAGTGGAGGTGAGTAGGTCATTTGACTTCGGAGATGTCTGCTAACGCATCATGGCAGAACTACATGAGCTCCATCGAACGCAGTATGTTTCCTCTCCCGGTATGTCCGTAGTCGAAGCTCACTTCGTGTTTTCTTCAGTGTTAGAGTACAGTCGACAAGAACAACTCCCGCAAGAGGCGCCGCATGAGATTCCCGACCACAAACCGCCAGCAGATTGGCCTGCTGAAGGAGCTATCGAGTTCAAGGATGTCGTCATGCGGTACAGAGCGGGCTTGCCTTTCGTCCTCAAGGGCCTGTCTATGAAGATCAACGGTGGGGAGAAGATTGGCGTCGTGGGTAGGACGGGTGCAGGGAAGTCCACTTTGATGTTGGCACTGTTCCGCATCGTCGAGCTCGTTTCCGGTTCTATCACCGTCGATGGGTACGGAAGATGTTCACATGGTTGGCAAACCCATACTGATACGTGTCTTCGTAGTATCGACATCTCTGAGATTGGGTTGAAGGATTTGCGCAGCAAGATCTCGATCATTCCGCAAGACGTATGTCCAGTCCTGACGGGTTCAATTGCTGCGCTGACACATCCACAGCCACTTCTGTTCAGCGGTACCATTCGCTCGAACTTAGATCCCTTCGACCTTTACGTACGTAGATCTGTCATGGCTGACTTTGTATAGTCGCTCACTGTAACGACAGACCGACGCACAACTTTGGGATGCCCTTCATCGGTCCTTCCTCGTCGAGTCGCCGAAGGTTGACGTCGACGGGACACATACACCTACCTCCCGCTTCAATCTCGACACCGTCATCGAGAGCGAAGGCTCCAATCTTAGCGTGGGCGAGCGCAGCTTGCTGAGCCTCGCTCGCGCACTGGTCAAAGACAGTCAGGTCGTCGGTACGTGTAGGTCGAGGTAAGGATGAGGTATGGTACTGACCGCTTTGCAGTCTTGGACGAGGCCACCGCATCTGTTGACCTGGAGACGGACTCGAAGATCCAGCATACCATCCAGACGCAGTTCAGCCACAAGACCCTGCTGTGCATCGCCCGTAAGTTATGGCACGGCCTCTCCGGACGTGCACGTCATTTTGACCATTCGTTTGACAGATCGCCTGCGTACGATCATCTCGTACGACCGGATCCTTGTCCTCGATGATGGCAAAATTGCGGTAAGGTTTCCTCGAGGCATCGCTGCGCTACTCCGCTGATGTTCCGGACAGGAATTTGACACCCCGAAGAATCTGTTCAGTCGTCGGGACGGGATCTTCCACGGGATGTGCGAACGCAGTGGCATTACACTAGAGGAGATCGAGCGTTCTCGTTCGAAGATCGCGTAGATTAGCAGTACATAATAGTGGGATTGGACAATATTAGAGTACTTTAGAGTTACACTTGATACGACAGCACGAGCATAGAGATGACAGTCTGAGGGCATATCCGATACAAACACGAAGGACAGCAAAGGAAGCAGGAAAGTTCAGTGAGTTACAGCATGAGAGTCGTTGAATCGCATCTGAACGTCCGTATCTGGTTGTATGGTGTCCATCCAGTTGAATCCTGTCAGAGGCAATTAGTGTCGTGGCTGTTGGTCAGAGAGGAGGTATATATGCCTTACCAGGTAAGACCATGTTCGCCCAGTTCGACTCGGTGAGAGCCTGCATGGATTGCAACAGCTCGCTGTCGAAGGGCAGCGGTGGTGCATACAACTCCGCGGCATCCACGGGTTGCGACATCTGGTCAGGATCCGGATACTGCAACCCCAGGCCCTCGAACATCTGCGAGTCTGCCGGAGACGTTGCCGGGTTCTGGTTCGACGCTCCAGCCTCACCAGACGGACCAGGTGGGGAGGGGGCAGCAGGGGCCGCGGGGGACGCGCTGGTCCGATCAGGAGCATGGTCGAGGTCAGATGGAGATGCTGCGAGGGACCTCATCGCGCGCTTCAAAGCCGCAGGCGAGTGATCTATGGTCGCCAAAGGTGTCTCAAGAAGGCCCTTGAGGAACCGCGAGTACATCTTCGGACCATGACGGTCGTCGATGGCGATGTCGGGAGAACCTAGGAAGTCGGAGACTTCTTCCACCATAGATCGAATTTCCACTCGCGTTTCACGGGGAATGTAGGTAGCAAACCTAGGACTCAGCAACTGACATCACAAGAATCAGCATAAGACAGATGGATGGAGTGCTAACAAGTGTACCTTGATGAGGAACGCGCAAGTGAAGGTCACGAAGACACATTCTGAGTCAGGACCATGGCGCAGGTATATACCTGCATGTCCCACTTGTGAATAAAAGACACTGACAAGAGCCTGTGAGAGACGTACGCAACTCGGGCACCCCGATATTGTCCACCAGTGTCCTGATGAGATCCTTCGATGCGCGAAGGCACTGACGGAAGCAGTAAGTGACTGCGTGAAACAT
The DNA here is from genome assembly GCA_016618145.1 of Sanghuangporus lonicericola. Lineage (NCBI taxonomy): Eukaryota > Fungi > Basidiomycota > Agaricomycetes > Hymenochaetales > Hymenochaetaceae > Sanghuangporus > Sanghuangporus lonicericola. The sequence goes on along the minus strand of WJSG01025422.1, from coordinate 2,537 downwards.
GATGGCGGATCCAACTGACCCTCCAGAAGAACGTGTCGCTGAAACCTTGTGACGGGTCTCGACCGAATGTGTGCTGGAAGGCGAAGGCAAGGGCTGTCATCCGGGCATAGCTGATAGCTACCTTCAGGAGGTGCATCCGGAATTGAAAGACCGGCGAATTGTTGTTCTCCTCCCGCATCCGCGCAGCCCAGGTCTCCCATAGGCGCGCAAGCTGATCATCCGTCCTGCTGGCTTCAACCGTAACATCGAGATTCTAGTGAAAGGTGAGCGATGGTGAAGGCGGACACGTCCGCTCAACTGACCTTGTTCAGGCCCACTGGATGCTCCGGATCGCTGAAGATGGTGAAGCGATAGTCTGCAAGGACTTTCAGCTCCGCGTTGTACCCGCACAGGTGGATGTCTATGTCCGGGATGTTGTACGGAGAGCTCTTGTACCAAAACTCCGAGTGGTTCGCCACGTAGTCGGTGTTGCTGATGATGGGCGCCTTGCCGTACTGCGAAGCCATAGAGCGGTCAACATTGAAGCAGTTGAGCCATAAACGCGTCCGGTTGAGCATCTCCCGAGCGTGCTGCTCATTCTGCGGTCGGGCCGTATGAGGATGATGCAAGTTGATGTCGGTTGCGATGCTGTAGGACAGCAAGGTCAGTCCTGCGTTTGTTGCATACACGGCATCTACGCACCGAATGGCGAGACCAAGATATACCCAGCAACGGTCCTCCTCCCATTTCCTGGCCGGGACAGGATACAGCGCGAGCAGGATGTATGCCGCGACTGTCTCGACGCTCTTCTGCCCTCCGATGAGCGTTGAACCGCCGGCGAGACGAGCGCAATTCATAGCTTGTTGATACAACTCCGGACGCTCGGAGTAGAACTTGGACGATATGCCACAGACTGAGAGCGGGTCAATGCGACGCCATCGGATGCATCGGACACACTCACTAGCAGTAAACAGGAACGGACTTCTCCAATAGGTCTTCTGAGCGGTGTAAAGTACAGGGTCTAAGAGCGATACATTTGGATTGATATAGTCGAAAAAACTGCAGACAGGTTAGGAACGTGCCGCAGAAGATGGAGCGGCACACATACATTTTGAAAAGCTTCTCTACGTCCGCAGGGGTCACCAAGCCGTTGCGAAGGATATATGGCGTTTGATGTTGTGCATACATTATGGGTCGATCCGGTCCTGGGCCTTCGAAGATACTGTCAGTCCGGAACGCATGACCAAGCACGCGAGATAGTAGCACGTACTATTCGCACGGAAGTAGTCGTCATTCGCCACGCCATAGTCGTTGTCGTCCACCGTGCTGACGCTACGGCTGCGGCTGGACCTCCGGCTCCTCGACTTCTTCAGGCTGAGGTTTGCGAGCATGCCGATTGGGGCAACCTCGTTCGGGAGGATCGCGAGCTTCTCGCGCCCGAGACCTGTGCGGCTCTTCTTCCGGCGCGAGCTCTGCGTAGTGCTGCTCACCGACCCGTCCCCGGCCGCGGACGTACTGGCCTCAGCAGCGCCCGAGCCTTCTGGCCGGACACGGCCCCGCTGTACTTCTGACGCGGGGGCGTCGACATCCTGCACTTCGACATGGACGTCGCTCTTCGCGTCGTCGGCTTCGTCCTGTCCAGCGGATCCCTCGTCGCTGCTGCTGTCCTTCCACCCCAGTACATCCTCGCCGAGCATATCTTTCGTGACACTCGGGCCGCCCATGTTGATGAACCCACCGAACGCTTCCATCGACTCACGCGCCTTCGCTATCCAGTCCAGAACATCCGGCTTTGTGAGGTGGTCTGACGCCGGTTCTGGCGTACCGATCTCCGACCCGGTCAGATCGCCAGTCGAGAAGTTCGACAGGTCTGCCGTGGAACCGGACGCGGAATGGCAGGGAGAAGAAGCGTTGGCCCGCTCAACCTTTACGACCTGCTTCTGACTTGCCCGCTTGTTCGCCTGTTCCAGCTCCTTCATGAGCCCCTCGATCTTAGCCGCCTGTTCGCGAATCTGACCCAGGAGCAGATCACGCCTCCTAAGAACATTTCATCAGTATATCAGCTCTCCGACTCAGACGACAGAGGGCTACGTACGGGGGTGCTCGGCGCTTCTTCCGACCAGGAATGACACACTCATGCCCGCCATTGAGGCAACGCTTGCAGATGTCAGGGTCCGTCTTGAACTCGCATTTGACCTACGACAGTGTGTGAGATGAGACGATGGTGTACCGCGTACACTAATGTGTAGGCGCACCTTCAAGCCTTTGCAGCGCGCGCAAGCTCCAGGGCTACACACACCCGCTCTCGGTCAAGACACGGCCGTATGTAATTCAGAACGCAATACTCACGGCTTCGGTGGCTTCGCGCCTTCCTTCCCCTGAGCCCCTCCATCCTCATGCGCATCCCCGTCCGCAGAGGACACCTCGCCGTCCGCTTCGTCCAGGATACGCATTCGCTTAGGCGCATGGGGCGCTCCAGAGCTGTCAATGTGTGCGCGATCATGATACGGCATCCCGGGCTGCACGCCCATCCCTGGGCCATAGTTCGGCGACGATCC
>WJSG01025414.1:0-21533 GCA_016618145.1 Sanghuangporus lonicericola | reverse complement strand
ACCACAGCTAACCAACCAGCGCGCACGCCGAGCCCCGCCCGGTTCGAAGCGCTGACGACCGACGTTTACCCAAGATGGTGGCGCGGAGCTCCATCTCCGACGATAACCACATCGGCCAATCAACTGGCGTGAAGGACGCTCCAGAACCCCTCCTACCATGCGTCCGTGACCGAGGCTGCGTACGAGACCTCGGACGTGCGGACGGGCTGCAGACCGCGTTGTCCGACCTGTGCGAGGGTTCGGACGGTAGGAGGGGTGACGGAGCGATAGGGAAGGAGTATGGTGCTGTGGCGAGCATACTGGCCGACGTAGGACGGTCGGGAGTACTGGGCTCGCTCCTGTGGAACCTCCGGAAGGGCGCAAATTCCGTGCATAGACGTGTCCGATACCTATCAGCGTGCTGGCGCGAAGGAGTCCCCACTGTCACGAACCTCATTGCCACGGTCGCTGTCTTCATGATGCTGATGTACCTATCCGACTTTCGTATCGACATCCCGGTCAAGAGTTGCCGATTCCACGGTCAGCGTGGGGTATATGCCATCTGGCTCTTTGATACACAGCCTGTGCACGTCTTCGAAGGAGTGTTCACGAGCAACGTACTCATCATCTCGCAATTGCTCGCAGATCGCATCCCACACAATTTCCTCGTCCGCTTCCTTGGTGTGTGGGAACCCCTCTACAATTCGCCTCACCTAGCGGCTGTGTCTGGCATCACGTACTACATGTCATCCCCCATCACCCTCCAAGCTGCGCTTCTCAATCCTGCGCACACGATCATTCACGTCGTGTTCAGAGTCATCGCATGCGCGACCTTCTGGATGGCGTGGATTTACGTGTCTGGTCGAGCACCGCGCGCCATCGCAGAGCAACTTAAGGATCAGAATATCACAATGGTACGCCTCCTTACTCTTCAGCTACCCTTCCTTTGCGCCTTGTTCGCTTCCCCTTTCCGTCTATTGACTGGACGCACGCCGCCCGTCGTTTGCGACTTCAGCGCATAGAAAGCATCGCTGACGCATCTATACGCAATACAGGTCATAGATGATCACAGCGAGGGCGCGATGTACAAGGAGCTCGAGCGCGTCCTCCCTACTGCTGCTGCTCTCGGTGGTGCCATCCTCAGTTTGATCTGTGTCGTTGCGGATCTTACAGGAGCGATTGGCGGCGGGAATGGCATCCTCATGGCAATGATTGTCACCTACAGCTGTGAGTGTACTCTCGCTCTAGCTATGCGCTTCTTTCTCCCTTGCATTTGTCTTACCATGCGCCATATCAAAATTGGCATTCATGCTAACACTCTTCGCTTTGCAGTTGTGGAGACCATCAAGCACGAGTTTGTTAGCGATTCTGACCTTTGCTGGCCGAGAGAGTCACCGGCAGGCAGACTCGACACGCATCTTCTCGACTCTCTAGAATATGTCTCGGGCTGTCGTGATGGTTCTAAAGTTGGCAAAGCCATGTTTTTCCCTTCTCTCTCTTCTGTAGATATCAAGTAATAGACGTTCGTACAACTATGATCTGGACTAGCTACCCTCTTATGTACTTATATGGAGGGTCGGCAGCCCCGTCACTCGTCGATGCTAGCCCGCATGTGAAACACGTTCATTAGTATGTCATGCGTCCGTCCTGTCACTTGTCAATTCGCCGTCAGCGTGGAGTATGGGCGGAGCGGTCGTGATATTGCCTCATGCAGTTGCGGCGATGAGTTGATGAGGGCGCCTGCGCGGTGGCCCAATATGTATCGTGACTATCGTTCCTCCCACCATTTCGAACCTTCGGGCTCTCACCCGCGTACTGCTCATTGACCACCACAATGGCCCTTAACGCTGTCAATATCTCACAAGGTATACCTGGACCTTTGGCCAGCAAGCACAACACTATGCATAGTGTTGTCTCCTGTGCCGTTTCGACACTCGCAGCAGGCCTAGAAGTTAGCAAAGACACCATCATCGAGGCAGTACCAGTCCCCGGGCTCGGCTTAGCACTTGGTGCGGCGATAGAGCTCCTAAGGAAGATAGAGGTCCGTGCCCGGCTCCTACCACTTGTGATGACTGTCTTAGTGACGTTCTGAGCTAGGAAGTGCAGTCGAACTTCAAGGGGCTGGAATCAATTCGAAAGGAGACGACGTCTCTCGCAGATACTCTGAAGGGATTAGTGAGAACCATTGAAGATGGACTGAACGAGTATCCCTCGGGTTCCCCCCAGCAAAAGCACGCGATAGACATCTTCAGCAAGAGCAAGTTGGCGGATCGAGTGGGGAAGCTAGTGAGGTGCGTACACAACATCTGGTGCGACAGCGCGACCACGCAACTTGTTTACCGCCGACTGAATAGCGAACTACAAGTGGTGCACGACAAGGCATACACGCTTGCTAACAGGCCCTCGTACATCCGGTTTCTTGCCAGCAAGCAAGATGCAGGTACTATTGCCGACATGAAAGGCAACCTCATAGCCGCTTATCAGGCGTTCCAGGTATGTTGCCGCCACTCTAAACGTCACGCAGTAGTCAGACGTCTGTGGCTCGGATATAGATTGAGGGGAACATAGAAATTCAACAGATAGTGGACAAAGCCCTCATCGGTATCAAGGTTGGTTTCATTGACATACAGCGTCATCACGCAACTTATACTGTCGCTTGATGTACAGGCAGCTCACACGGAGCGGGGTACGTTTTCATATCTAGGGAACAATGTTCGCCTGCTCAGCAACATTCACAGTGGAAGAGCAGATCCTTGATAGGCTCCCCCGAGTCGACGGTGCCCTGTACACCTCTCGTGAACACGCTCAGAAAGCCAAATTACAGACAGGCACCCGGACAGACCTGCTCAATTGTTTGCAGGAGTGGGAACATGGGCATGTCGCAGGGAATGGGGTTCCCCGGGTTTGTGTCCTCGTCGGTGAGGCCGGAACTGGAAAGTCGACGGTTGCACACGAGTTCGCAAAAGGTCTCATCGCGCGCGGTCATCACGTAGTGTCGTTCTTCTTCACGCGCGGGGGGAAGGATCTGGACTCTCCCAAGAAGTTCTTCCCCACCATCGCCTGGCAGTTCGCTCAGTATGAGTCGCTGCGTATCCACGTGATAAACGCCGCTCGCGAGCACTACGACCGGGTCAATGCAACTCTTCAGCCACTCCAAGCTCAGTGCGAGGATCTCTTGGACAAGCCGCTCAAAGCCATCGCCTCGTCACATGTCCCTATCTTCGCCGTCGTCGATGCCGTTGATGAATGTACAGAAGACGTGGGGGACTCGGAAACAGTCTCGACGTTACTCAAGCTGCTGCTCTCCGCTGCGGTGAAACCAGATTCTCCGCTGCGCATTTTCCTCACGGCACGACCGGTTCCCCATTCTATCCATGCGGTCTTTGATTCATTCCAGGCCCACGTATCCATCGTTGGCATTCAACGCTTTCGCGACACTGTGGACCGCGATATCGAGCGCTTCATTCACGCTCGGCTCGCTGAGGACAAGAAGAGCAGGGAGTGGTCCGAAGCAGATCCGTCCAGAGCCCACCATTTGGTCCAGAAGTCAGATGGACTGTTCATATACGCGAGGATGGCGGTCGACTTTATTCTAGGCGGCCTTCATGGCATCTCATCCATCCAAGAGCTCTACGACCGCCTCACTGCCGGCGCTCTGCGCGGGTTTCCCGCTCTTGACAAGATTTATCGCACCGTGCTGGAGAATGTACTACCGCCCGGAGATCAAAATTCCAAGGAGATGCAGGAGCGCCTCAGGCGAGTCCTCTCGTACCTCGTCACCCTACAAAACCCTCGCGGGATCTCTCCTCGGACGTTGCAGGAGCTGACCGGCATGCCCATGACTGAGTCCGTCCCCATACTAAACGCGCTACGTTCCATCATCCACTTTGAACACGGCAACGTCGACTCGCCTTTCCGGATCATCCACGCCACCTTCCGAGATTTTTTGCTCGATCCGTTACGCGCTGGGACGCAACTACACGTAAACGCAGAGCAGCTGCGTTGTGCCCACAGCCTTCTCATGAGTGACTGTCTGGAGGTTCAGTTCTTGGAGATCTACGATTGCATGGAATTGGACGAGTTAGCAGACTCGATTCCGCGGTCGGACCCGGAAAGCATGGACGCGGCAGCCTGGAACCACATTCTGGACGACATGATGGCCGAATGTGACGTGCACCCCCATTTTGAATATGCCTTGAGGTACTGCGTCAGCCATACCAAGCACCTGTTCGGTGGCTCGACCTCCGTCATGGATAGCGACAGACAAATCCAGCCTGTCCGGGATGAAGCCATCGCTCAACGCATCCGCCGACTCCTTGACCTGAACATGGGCTCCCACCGTTGGCTGGTAGCACACCAAACCAGAGCCACACTTCAGCCGTTGCGCCAATCCCTGCCTGCACGAAGGGGCCTGGTAGACGCATTATTTCGCACAACGCCGAGATTTCTGTGGTTGTCGTCGCGGACAGCCGTGGTGGACGTACGCCATTCCTGCCCGCTATCCCGTTTGGACACTTGATAACTTGGTTCATTAGGGGAACGACACTCGCCAGCCCCGTGAGAGACGGGATCATAGGCTGGACCCCAAGCCCTCGCACGCTTCCCTTGCAAGCTTCTGGTACTACGAGCCCACGGGGCAAGACGAAATTTATTCTATTGCCCTGGATATCGCAGCTCTGGATCCCGACGTCTTTCAAGGTTCCTCGTATGACGAAACCTGTCAGCAGTTGGAAGAGTAAGCTTCACTCAGATACTTGTCTAAGCATTTACGAGACCTTGGCTCATTCCATGTTTTATAGCGCTCTCAAGCGAGCTACTCAACTCGATCCGATTCCCAGTTCTACGACGGAGTATTATCGAGTACTCCGCACGGCCCATGACAAGTTACATGTGAGTACATATGCCAGATGTCCACAGTAGCTATCGTACTTAAAACATGACTCAAGGGGGCCGGCGAGTTCTGCTCGCACAGTCCCGGCAACATATGGACTGACGAGTATATCAATATCGCGAACAGAGTCAGAGTGCCTTCTCCAGGAATATGAGTGGTCAGTGGTCGTTTCCAGCTGATGTGTCTGGATGCTTACTTGTACGTCCTCATTGTATCGTCCGCGTAGACGAGTCTGACCCTTCGTTGGGCAGCAGCGGACACCGCTTGTTTGTAGGGTCGGAAAAGACGGTACGCAGAAGTTGTACGCGGTGGACGTCCACACCCGCTCAATATCCGACTGGCGACTTGTCTTGAGCGAGCGTGTATCATGGTTCGGTGGTCAATGGTATATTGAATTGTCGGCAAAGCGAGTCTGAATCTTGTCATGATGCGGCTCTCCTTCAAGTTCGCGTTTTGTTACGAGGCATGGCAGCGGGGGTAGGTCTTGTTCTGTACGTCATGATTTGAGTGCGTACTGACAAATTATCTCCACAGGGAGCTCCGCATGTTATGGGCAGGAGAACACGACATAGCCGCAACTCTCTACACGTCTGGAGTCTCCGTTCCCAGGTTGAGCAAAGTGACTTCGTCAGCAGACCTCCAGCGAAGCCATTGAGTGGCTCGTTTCCCATGTACGAGGTAACAACCTTACTATTCTCTGCATGCCACCCCTGTGCCGTCCGTGCCGTGACGTGAAGACTGGAAGCTGCGCAAACCTCTCCACAGGTGGCCTCTTGCGATAAGTATCGCCCGTCGCAGGACGAAACAGCAGGGCGATATCGCAATCATGCCCGGCACTACTCTCCCCCCTGTACCGCACTACGAGCCACCCGCCCCAACGAATGAAGACGGTGAGCATCTTTGGTTCAGCGTTCACCGATATGACGCTTTACTAATGCCTCCACAGTGGACTGGGCTGAGTTCCCCTTGATCGACCTCTCGAAGGCGAAGACCGCAGAGGGACGCGCGGAGCTCGCCCCCATCGTGCGCGATGCGATGCGCACGTATGGCTTTCTCTACGTCGTCAATCACGGTCTCTCTCAAGCGCAGGTAGGTACTCGTAGAGTCGTACCATCGCAGGGGGAAATTCAACTTGACTCGTCTTCGCAGACTGATCGGCTCTTCGACATCGCAGACGTGCCTTTCAGTCAGGTCCCTGAAGAGGAGAAGAAGCAACTGGCTGGCAAGATCATGGAGAGCGGATCATACAGAGGATACAAGGCTCGTCAATTCTGGGTGAGTAGCGTCGCGAGATATAGCGTCGAAACCGCTAATGAGAGATTGTCTGTTCGCAGACCATCGACAACGGCGTCCGCGACGAGATTGAGCACTACAATCGTGCGTTGAAAGCTTGTTCTCTTGCGTACAGGGAGACCTGCTGACGGCCAACGTAGTGCACCGCCCGATTTTTTAGCAGCAACACCCGAAGGCTCTGCAGCCGTTCCTCCCGGAGATCCGCTCCTTTGCGGAGCACAACCACTTCAACGTCCTTCATCCCATCCTCAGGTAGGCGAAGTGAAGCGGAGAGGCGACAATACTGATCGCCGCATGAGATAGGCTACTTGCGCTCGGCCTGGAGCTACCGGAGGAGACCTTCGTCAACCTGAACGGTTTCGAGGATGAGGGCGAGACGTACAGTGAGCACCCAGTGTGAATTCTAATACGACATCTGACCACCTTTCCCAGTCCGCTTGATGAAGTAGTGAGTACTGTTGACTTGCCTCGCTCGCTCCTTTGAGATAGGATCCGCCTACGATAGCTTCCCATACCGCACCGAAGCAGACGAAGCCAAGGTGAAGAACGTTTGGCTGAAAGGGCATACGGGTAGGAATACGTACAATCAGATCTCTTCGTGGCATACGCTCATACTGACCCGCAGACATTGGCTCGCTCACCATCCTCTGGAGCCAGCCTGTCACGGCCTTGCAAATCATGTTCCCCGACGGCAAATGGCGCTACGTCAAGCACATCCCCAACGGTCTCGTAAGTGATCGATTTACTGCACACCGCGGATGGCGTGTTTGACGCCCTCGCAGGTCGTCAACGTAGGCGATTCGATGGAGATGTTCTCCGGCGGGTTCTACAAAGCGACCATCCACCGCGTCGTGCAGCCTCCCGCGGACCAGCGCGGCTGCACGCGTCTCGGGATGTTCTACTTCGGCCTCCCGAACGACGATGTCAAGCTCGTGCCCTTCTCCGAGAGCCCTGTCCTGCAGCGCGTCGGGATCAAACGGAAGTGTGCTGACGATGATGCGCCGACGGCGCGTGAGTGGCGCGTTGCGCGCACGAAGGCGTACGGCTTGTCGGAGCTACAGCGGAAGGACGATGTTGTGGAGGAGCAGGTACTGAACGGGGTGGTGCTCAAGCATTACAACTAAGCCCATTTGATGTTTGCTGTAGTACTGCCAAGTGTTGCATCCACTTTCTTCGTGTGTTCCTCGTCCGAGATTGAACGAGCACGTCTCCTCGTTCGCATGTGGACGGGAGACTTCAAGTTCTTGACCTCCTGCGACGTGGATTGCGGGGGCATGGGAACGATGAGAGGTTGACAGTGAAAGTGGAGACGACAGGAAGATTTCAGCGGCCTAAGTGAAAGGGAGTGGGTTTTGACGAAACAGAGGAAAACGACTCCGAACCGAGGATGGGAAGCACGGCGCCCCATCATGCCACGTGGGTCCTGCCCTGCACACGACGTGAACGTTAGACCAGACGGACGTTTGAACGGTGAGAGCAGGTCAAGAGCACTGGTAAGACTTGGGTAAGACATCTTGTTACCGCATCTCGCTCTAGACTGACCACCCTCTATGTAGTACTGACTCGTGGCCTGCAAACCATGCCTAGTCCGCGGCCGCCGCTTCGCACATGGCACTACGGCTTCCCGGTAGACATGGAGGAAGCCAACAAGTTGGCGAGACGAGTTAAAGCGGAGGAGCCCGGAGGATCCAAGAAGTTGCGCGGATTTCCTGACCAGGACCCCCTTTCTGAGCATACGCTTCAAATCACGGTGGGCCCGTCACTACATCCAGGGAGAGACGGGCGTGGCGTGGCTCTCTCACAAACAAGGGGTTGTCACATTCCTTCCTGAAGACACCACAAACTTCCCGTACAAGATACGCTGGATTTTCGCTTCCGTAGAGAAGCAGGCGGTCGGCGCCAGCGAACTGGACATCACGGCATGCCCGGAATATGAGGAAGTCAAAGAGGATATTCAACATGTCCGCGCAGTCCTGCGGGATGACGAAGGCGGCTGGTATGAAGACCTCGAGGCGTGGCGCACGTACGTGATCTTTGACGGAAGTGATCGGCTGGTACTATCCAACTGACTGAATGTTGTGCAGGAGGCATGCGGCGCTGGAGCACAGTTTGTCGACCAGCGACAATTCTGCTCATTGACCTTCCAAGGTCGACATACGGTGGCCCCGGTTCCTCCGTATGTATAGCATATGGACGAAGAACTGTCGCTTTATCCATGTACACCAGTTCATACATAAACAATGATCTCACAAGCTACCCCGAATAAAGTCGTGCGTGCGTGCAACGTCATGGGCTACGCCGTGACGAGACCCGACAATGCGATGTATGAGGTCGAGGACTTGAAGCTGCTTAGGTACGCCCAGAGAACGTCAACCATGAAGCCAACAGCATTCACCGCGGAGATCGACGGAGCGGACCGCATGTCTGAGCTTCCAGAGCCCGTCACCGCGGGAGCCACTCCCGAGGTTCGCGACTTCTAGCTCCTTTGCAAGAGCCCGCCGTCGAGACTGTTCCAGGTTGCTACCTGCCACCACAACCTCCACGCCCCACTTGTTGTTCTCCCAGCCATGGCTCGTTCCGCCACCCTCGAGGAGATCTACGAGGTCTCCAAGAAAGCCGTCGACATCTTCCGCAGCTACGGCCTCAAATGCTGCCTCTTCGGAAGCGCGGCATGCGCTCTGTACGGGGTTGAGCGCACCCCCAACGTAAGTCACCGCTCTTCCATTTGCGCGAAGAACCTGCTAACACATTCGTCCCACCCACGCAGGACGTAGACCTCGTCGTGCTCACCGCGACCTACGACCAGGAGCAGCTCAAGCGGTTCCTCGTAGCCAGCAACGACAAGTTCTACCTCGTCCCCTCGCGCAACCCCGCCGCCACCTACCGCGTCCTCTGGTACCGGCTCCGCACGCGCCGCCGTGACGGGGGCCAGTCCCGGAGCTGCAAAGTCGACATCCTCGTCCCCGGGGTGCTCAACATCCCCGACGTCCCCCGCCACCGCGTCAAGAAAATCTCCGGGCTCCCCGTGATGCCGCTCATCCCGCTCCTCCTCCTGAAGCTGCAGGGGTGGTCCGATCACCGGCTCTCGCCCCGGCCGGACATGCAGGCGAAGCAGCATGTTGACGTGGAGGACATCCTCGAGCTCCTGGACATCGCGGTCGAGCGGGGCAAGGAGGTATCGTCGCGGAAGTTGCGCTGGGTGCCCGCTAGTCTGATTCGTGCATCTCGGACGCGCGCTCGGGACTTCGGGAAGAAGTACCCAAACAGCAAGGAGGACTGGGAGGAGGTCGGTTTGTAGGATGTGGAGTACTGGGGGTTGGGTCGTGCACGCGTGCCGGACCATGTTGTTCACGAATCTTGAAGCTGGGAGAGCGGAAGATGATCGATCCGACAAACATGAATTGTACGATAGCACAAGCGTAACTGTGTCTTGTTGATGCTCGTCTGCCAGGGCTTCGAGCTCAAGTGGGAGAGTTACCAATACCGGCATACCTCGATAGATGTTAGGGTTGTCCTCAAGCATGCGAACGCTCGTCTTGACCAAGCTTTGGTGGCAACGCAGCCTCGTCCCGCCCTCGCTACGAGCACGATCATGTAATCGTACACAATGCGCGGGCCCTTCCCATGCCAGCGCGTACTAGCAGACTTGACTTATAATCTCCAAGAACTACACGAGTCACACGGCACCTGCGCATCGTATCAGCACACATCCATTCAACACTGAAAGATGGGCTGATACTCACAATGGTCTCACATACCCTGTCCTTCTATCACGTCGACTGTGCCTCGACGCACCACTCCAGCAGATCCTCCACATAATCCGCTATCCTCAGATGCCCCTCCTTTGACGGATGCCTGTATGCGCTCAACGTCAGCCCCATTCGCACTCCCGGCCTCGACCTCCACGCAGGACGATCACTCCACCCAGAAATATACTGGAAGAAATTTTCCGGGTCGTCGCACACCCCCTTCGTCGAGCAAAACACGTCCGAGCAGTCCGTGCACGCATCCGTGCTCACATACCCAAACACCTCGAACCCCGGGTCCGCCCCCAGCACCCCGCCCCAGATCCGACTGAACTTCGCGAACGCGACGTTCAGCTGCGGCGCAGCGCCCTTGGCCTCCCCGTGCCCAGTCGAGTTGATGCCGAGGTGGAGGTCGTGCAGCCCGAAGAAGACGGTCTGGACGAACGCATCGCCCGCGGGCGTGTGCGTGCCGCGGCCGTACAGAAGGAGCGCACGTTGGTCGGTGCGTCTGCGAGCGGGCGGATCTGGGTCAGGATGACTTGAGCAGCGGCTTGGAGGTTCGCGTCGCCCTCAGCTGCGCGCGTGGTCAGCACATGAGAAGAGATGGGAGGGCGACGCACTCTTTGAGTTCTCAAAGTCGTTACATATATGCGGTGAGAAAGGTTGTCAGAGGACGTGTGGCGGTAGTACTGTAGCGGGCTCGCCGCAACTTACTTGATGCCGAAGAATACCGCATACAGCGTCGTCTCAGGGTCGAGGTCGTTGGACTGGTTGAGGAACGTCGTCACTAGCAAGAGCACACCGTCAAAATCGGTGCTGTATCACCAGCTCGTAAGAGCTCACTCTGCCCGATAGAATCAACCTGCTTGATCTAGGCCACAGGCTGAGGTCCGTGCACGCTCCAGATTGCTGCAGATGTACCAGGAGGTCGGCTCCGGAGTATGAGAGCGACGCTGCATGGATAACGTACCGCACAGTCCATGATAGTCGCACCGATGTCGTCCGCGATGTCCTCGACCCAGGCCTTCCCGTCCGTCGACTCCGCATCAGAAGGGGTGATGACCGGCCCATGCAGAGGTCCGCAATCCTGACGTCCGCCGTCCGTATATGAGTCCTGCATGAGTGGTCGCACGTCAGCAATGCCTGCTACTCATAGCGACGTGGCGGGTGGTGATCACAACTATGGAGCTGGGTATATGCGCGCAGAACCAGCAGTTTCATACGCCTCACTTATGCGAGCAGGCGGCCTAGCCTGTCAGACAAGCAGATGCTTCGAACGCTCATGTTGTAGCCACAGCTCGCGCGCGCACAACATCGTGCAATGGCCGCGGCGGTCAACACATGAAGACATGCGAGGGCGCCCGCTCAGAATGTACGCCTTCGGTCATCGTGACGGTGCTGAAATTGTCCGAGAGGGCAGCGTCCTCTGTCGGAAGAACTAAACTCCCAACGCCCTTCCCTCTACATACGCCGACTTCGGACTGGGTATACCAAGGGAAAAGGACGTACTCCGAACGCGACAATAATCTTGACCCGAGTCAGATCGATCCCTGCATTGACGTCGGACACATCGCCAGGAAGTGGGCCGCAGACGGGCGAGACCGCGAGATGTATGCCGTTGTTGCCGTCCTGCCGTGCAAACGAGGAGAGGTGTGGGCGACGCGTTTCGAAGAGACGAGTCGCGTCCGGAGAAGCTACCACGCACGTCAAAACAAGAACTGAAAAGAGGAGCTTCATCTTCTATCGCAAGGAAGCTCGCTGGAGAGAGCGTCGAGGAGGCTGTCGAAAGCAGAGCCGGCGCAGAGGGTGCATATATGGACGAAGGTGGACCTGAGGATAGCTCACAGATAGAGTTCCTGAGCGAAGCAGTAAAGCAGAAGGTTGGGCGAGCGTGCCGTTACCACATGGGTTGACGTCAGAGACCAATCTGCACAAGCGTAAGTATGCGTCTTTCACACGGCTGGTGTGAGTTTTCCCAGGTAAGAGCAGCTCTGCAGTGAGACATCGCGACCAGAGAGGGACATCGAGAGACGAGGACAAGAGGAGGACGGCGGGTGCTAGACGCTAGACGCTAGTAGACCTGCCCTGAACTTCTTCCTCGTGACCGCGTCCGTCCGTTCAATTCAAACCGCTTCGCTGAAACCCTGCCAGACAGTGATGTTCAGAGGACACCTCTCGCTCTGCTAGACTAGCATCCCTCTACACTCGTCCACTCAGCCCTCGTACACCCAGACTGCACCTCATGGCCAGCAGCCCTCGGCCGCGCCCTCGCACTTGGTACTACGGCTTCCGGATGGAACCGGAGGACGTCATCAAATTGGCGATACACGTCAAAGCTAAGGAGCCCGAAGGTTCCAATAAGCTGATCAGTCTTCCTGAGGATCTCAGCCCGCCTGACAGACAAAAGCCGTTCGACCCAATGTCTCCTGACTGGAAACGTTCAGCAAAAATCAAGCGTTGGGCCTATGGCTATATCCAGGAAGAGGCGGACGTGTCGGTCTCCCCTACTATGCGCGCACAAGTCCAACATCATGAGGACACCGCACACAACGTGATTGAAATCATGTTTTTTGCAAAGAAGCGGGCCTTCGAGGACAGCGAGCTCGACCTCACGACATGTCGGGGTTATAAAGATGTCAAGGAGGACATTGAGCGTGTACGCGCGATCTTGCCGGATGACCAGGGCAGATGGTACCGAGACTTCGATGAGTACTCAACGGTACGTGGCTGTAGACAGCACGGTGCTGGATATCCGACTGACCGTTGATCAGGAGCATCCGTGGTCACCGCCAACGGACAGTCCCTCAACTGGCGACAACCCTGCTTCTTGATTTCCCGACGTCGAGATGTGTTAGCCCCGGTTCCTCCCTGAGTATGCTAGGTGCCGCTTCAGGACCTTGAGCGTTGTCATGTACCTCCGCATCATTCATGTACTGCTAGCTCGCACATATAGTATGATTTACAACGATCTGTTTCTGATTGCTCTGTCGGTGCACAATGCCAACGACGTCCGGCAGTCGCGTCCCGCTAACATAGACACGCATTCAATGCACGAAGGTGGACCTGAGGATAGCTCACAAATAGACAGCCTGAGCGGTGAAGCAGGAGGTAGGTAATCTGATACAACAGAGCGGCAGAGGCACAAGGCTACGAAGAGCACAGGGTCGAGAGAAGTCATACGGCGGCGAGCGTGCCGTTACCACATGAGCCGACGTCAGAAGCCCAAGCGTATGTGTCTTTCACCCGGCTGTGAGTGTTCCCAGCTGGTAAGAGCGGCTCTGCAGTGAGACATCGCGATTCTACAGGATCATCCTGGGATACTTGCGCGCAACGGAGAAACGAGGACAAGAGGAGGCGGCAGCTTAGACACTGGTAGACCTGCCCTGAACATCAGCTCGTGACCGCGTCCGTTCGATTCGAAACACGCTGGCGGCTGGAGTTCAGGCGCAGGACATCTCTCGCTCTAGAGTCTAGACTAGCAGTTAACCCTCTTCACTCATACACTCAGACTACCCCACATGGCCAGACCTCAGCTATGGCCTCGCACATGGCATTACGGCTTCCGGATGGGACCCGAGGACGTTATCAAATTGGCGATACATGTCAAAGCCAAGGAGCCCGAAGGTTCCAGGAAGTTGTCCACACTTCCTGAGGATCTCAGTCCGCCAGCTGACAAGACAGACGAGACGTGGAATCGTATAGCGAAGATCAGGGATTGGGTACTTGGCTACATCGCGAAAGAGGCGGATGTGTCGACGTCCCCGAGGCGGTGCGCAACGGTTCAGGATCCTGAGGACACCGCACATCACGTCATACCATTTATTGCGTTCGCAACGATGCGGGTCTTTGAGCCCCGCGACCTTGACCTCACGGCATGTCGGATATACGAAGATGTCAAGGAGGACATTGAGCGTGTACGCGCGCTCCTGCCGGATGATCAGGGCGGTTGGTACCGAGACTTCCATGATTACGCAGCGGTAAGTGGCTGTAGACAGAACGGTGCTGGATATCCGACTGACCGTTGATCAGGAGCATCCGTGGTCACCGCCAACGGACAGTCTCTCAACTGGCGACACTCCTGCCACTTGATTTCCCGACGACGCGATGTGTTGGCCCCGGTTCCTCCCTGTGTATACCATGTGCAGCTTCAGGCTCTCTCTGAGACCTTGAGCGTTGTCATGTACTACCTCCGCATTATTTATGTACCTCGCTATCTCGCACGTGCAATGCGCAGAAGGGGACTCGAGGAGTGGGTGCTAGACGCCAGAAGACTTGCCCTGAACCGCGTGGGCCACCTGCAAAAGGTCTCCTCGTGGTTGTGTCGGTGCGCTTCGAACCGGTCCCTTGGAAGTTGGAGAAGACGTCCTCCTCAGGCTCAGGGCCTATCATACCGTATGTACGTCTCTGGCCTTCACAAACACCAGCTAACCTACATAGATTCGAACTCACGGGTTTCGTCATCATGGAACCAACATGGAACTGGTAGACGTGTCCTACGAGCATCGAAGGACACCGCCCGTTTGAAAAAGCTTTTCTGACAAGCTAGTACGGTCCAACGATACGACATATCACCAAGTACGCTTGGGCCTCGTGCTCACCAGGCTGCCGCAGAAGGACGGACCTGACACACCGAAGCTGTGGATACCGATCCTAACCCTCCCGGAGATGCGCGGGACGTGCGCCCTCTTCCACCCTCTCCTGATCGCCATTCCCAAATATTCCCGCCGTGTTGCGAGTGGCGGAGAACGAGCCCGATAGTCATGGAGTCTGCTGTCCGATGGTCCCGGCGCGATGCATGTCCAACGCCGAGCCTACATATCGGCGGCGATCTGCGAGCGGGCCCATTCAAAGTAAACTGCAGCGACGTCGAGCTGAATTGCAGACGGAGTCCAGGCCGGCGGCAGAGCACTCGCTTCCTCCGAGTAACTCAGTAAGAGCTTGGACGCTGAATACTGAGCCTAGGGCGAGCTCCGTCCTGAGCTGGCATGGACCCCGGAGAAAGCGTGAGACCCAATCGCCTTCATATGGTTCCTGTGCGGCATGGAGTTCCAGTGCACCTTCCTCCCGAGCGGCACGCAGCGACTCGACAGTGACATCGGCNGAGCGGCACGCAGCGACTCGACAGTGACATCGGCGGGCAGCGTAAACCCGTTCCCGGGCGCGAGCAGACGTATCCTCCCTCCAACCCCCAAATGAACCGAAACCCGACAAGCTGGATGTCGATTCTTACCCTCACGGCTATCTCGCCACCGGGGGCGATCGTCATAGAGTACAGCCTCCCCTGTCACTCTGAGTCTCATGCGACCCGAACGTCGACGCTCGACGCTCGACATCTTCGGCGGTGGGGATACCCGAGTCCAAAGTAGGCATGATGGACGCTGGTTAGATAGCCGCATGGGCACGGATCGCATTCGACTGCCAGTCCTAGCTCAGGCTGGCCGCGTCTTGTAGACATTCGAGGGTGGAGACCGGCTATAAGCTGCTCGTGTCCGGGAATGGTGTACGTGGCCCGGACGTCAGTGTCTGGCTCTCAAGCGGCAAGCCTCAGCTTGAAACTCAACAAGCAAGTGCATGTCCCCGTCATGCGTCGTGAACAACGTTCAGCCGAACTTCGACTTCCTGAACCTACGCACTGACAGGCCGTCGGCCCAGGGCCCAACAGCTCCCGAGGGAGTCGAGGTCACCTTAGAACAATACCACAGTCGATTCCGGTCAGAAGCAAGCCTTCCAGGACGCGACGGCCTGCTCTCAACCTCGAACCGGACGTTAGAGGGGACAAACAGCAATCAGGTGCATGCATACTCGAGGAACCGAAGGAGTCTAGTCCAGGACCGAACCCGAGCCAGCGGACCCCGATCCACACCCTCACGGCTATCTCGCGCCTCCCACGTAAGTATGTACTAAGTATAATGTAGTGCACCAATACCTACAGCCGCGCCCGATGCAGCAGTCCCATAACCCGCGTCCGTAGCTCTCTCCCTGTGCCCGCATCGCACGACGCTGGCGTGTCTCTGGGATGAAAGTATTACCAGGACGCCACCGGGCGCAGCACGCAAGGTTACGGGAGAAGCTTCGACGCCGCTGGCAGGCTGCAAGCTTCAGCACCAGCACCGGGGCGCAAGATCCCGGACTGCTAGGGCCTGGGTCTGCGTCTGAGAAGGTCCGCGCAAGGGACGTTCGTGTCCGGGTCGCCGTTTCGCCGCCACTAGGAGTGAGTACATGCACCAAGTCCGAGAAGGCAACGGATAAGCTCTGTTGGCCTTACAGCTTACAGGTGCGTGCTTGACTGTACCGACCGCCCATGTCATTTCTCTCTCGGGTTCGCACGAAGCCTGTGCTAACGAGCACCATCCCAAAGCTTCATACACTTCGTTCCAGTGATCTCACATCACCTGATGCGCACTCTATAGTTCCCCACCCGCCCGTCACCGCACCGAACCCTCTCACCCCGGGCCGTACGCGATGCTTCTCCCCGCGCTGCAACTGAACGCTCAGCGGCACCCCGCCACATTGATTGGGCGACCACATCATCACATTCAAACCCTTGTCCGGAGGCCAGTCTGAGTCCGATTCCGGCCACGATCATTCGAATTTCGTGCGGGTTCCCGAGTGCGTCGCCGCGTCGGCAGCACGGACGTCACGTTCGAGCATCCGCCGCGAGCGCAGAAACCTTGAACTCGAGCACACAACTGTGAACCACCACGCCCCTCGAGGTTGAATCTCGAGTCTCGAGTGCCGCCGATGAGTCGGGTGCCCGCGGACATGCACTGCAAGAGAGAGGCCGCGCGAACCTCCGCCCTGCGACTCACTTCACGAACCGCACTCATGAACGGGCCCCCGTCCCGCCGCTCCCGGGCCCGTCGAACGCAAATCTCAAATGGAGCCGCCATGCCAGCCTATTGGCGCGCCAGGGGGGTGGCTCTGAGTCTCATCCACTTGATCAACGCTGTACGAGCAACGACAGCGCCCCGTGCACACGACCAGCGCACGACCAGCGCATGAACCCATCCCCCAACCCGAGCCAGGAAGCCGGCGCACACACCAGAGCGGAAGGCGGACTCCCGCCCTGGGGCACCTGTGCGACTTCGAGGCTGCAGCTGCCTGTACCGCTCGTGCGCCGCACACCTAGACTCCTGGAGCCCTAGAATCTGGGTGAGGGGGCGAACGACAGTCCGGACGAGGGCTGAAATTGCTGGCTGATGACTTGAATTGAAGTGTGAACGGAGATTACGAGTAGCGAGCAGGATGCTCTGCGGCGATATACTGAGACTCAGTGAGTGTTATGTTTGGAGGACTCAAAGACGTACAGAGTTGGAACTGCAAGCTTCAAGTCGCGTCGCAGCGCCCGACGAGAGAAGAAGCCCTTCTCGGTGCCCGTCCGTTGCCCCGTAGTCCGAGTCGTCGATCCATCTCGGCCGCCGCTTCTCCAAGAAAGATGAGCGTCGGTCCTCAGAGGACCGACTCCCTTGCTCCCAAATATACATGCATTTCAGAGCAGGCACGATGACAAGAGAACCCAAACCCACCAGGACAGCACGCGCATCTGTCAATCTGGCGCAGACCCTAGCAAAACGGTTACTACCCGGGTGCCGAATTTGAAGTATCATTCTTACTTACCACTAACGCCGCTGCTCGCTTCAAGCTGTGGCACGCGGCACGCGGTCCCCCTCTTGCCATACTGCAGCGTATAGAGTACATACAATACAGTCCCCTCCTCCTCCGCCGGACGTGCGTTGTCCGAGCGCTGCGGACTCGGAGGGGGGTGGTGCGCGTTACGTCGACGCTGTCATTAATGGAAGAGGGTTCCGGAAGACGCAGCGTCCGAGACTCGTCTTGCACTGCGACTTCGGGCCTCGACGCCTGGACTCGCGACTCGGGATCGCACGTCTGCTCTTCTGTTCGCTGGGTGCAAGTAATAAGCCGGCGGTCATGTCAGTTGGTCCGGAGCGGACGGGGTGCCGTCCGACGCCGGTCAGCCAGTGACCGACAGCTGGAACGAGGGCGGACCGTGCGGGAAGAGAGACCAGTAGATCCTGGGTGTCGGCCTTGCGCGTGGTCCAGGTGTCGTCCATACGCGTGCGGGGTCTTGGGGTCATTCCACCCCGCGCCCTCTGTCGTGCCTCGTTTTGCGGACATGCATGGGCGCACAAATCCAGGACGCGCATGGCTTGGCATGGCAAAGAAGCGGAAGCCTGAGCAGATGCACGGTTGGACGTCGCTGACGTCGCAGCCCATATTCAGCCGAAGGAGGGCAACCCATCCGATTTCTGAACGTGAACGTCCATGCAACATCGTCACCGCCGCTGTCAACGTCCCTGTCAACGTCGCACGTCGCACGTCCGCGAGAAGCCGAAGAGAGCGAGTCCCGGGGCCTGCGTCGCGACTCGCGACGCGGAGCAGCGGGGAAGGAAGCGCGAGAAGAGCAGCATCGAGCAAATTTCGAGGCCTGCGGATGGACGCCAGTTGCGAACGTTGAGCGGGTGAGTGAGTGAGCGGGAGCAACACATGATATGATACGTTGTCGCGCAGACGAACCTTGCACCCAGCTGGGCCCGTATCTCGGTGCCCCGCGAACCTTGTGTGCGTGCGGCCAGATATGGACTCGGCGATCAAATCTTACAAGGCATGCTCCCCAGCGCGGTCTGGTGCTAGTGCGGGGCGCGGGGAATCTGGCAAACGGACGAACGAACGTTGTCGGACGCGACAGGAAGTTGGAAGACGAGGTCCGGAAGGAAGACGCACCCGATATTCACTTGACCGTTGACGGTAGAACCACTCTGGGCGGTCCCAGTCAGCTACGGCAACATTAATGTTGATGCGAGACGGTTCAGTGTTGATCGGTTGGACGGTTTGCGTCCGAGTCCGGTTGAGGCGGTCTTGCTAGTGCGACGTCGGACGCTTGCAGGGCTGCACCTCGCGCGTACTAGTACTAGTACACCACGTCCGGACGTCGAGCCTCAGCCTGAGCTTCCGGAGTACTCTGCAAGGCGACAGCCACGGTCCAAAACCCAGCACCCAGGACCTGGCAAAGACCGAACATGGGCAATGAGGGCTGAGCAGTGGCACCACCCCAAGGCCTCCACGACGACGACACCCTGGCCTTGGGACCCGGGACTGCCCATCCCAGGCCCGGGGATCAAAGTCGAAAGTCCCAAACGCCATCTTCCGTCTTCCGGTCGCTGTTGCTGTTACTGCACGTCGTCGGCGATAGAGTGTCCCCAGAAGCCAGGAGCCAGGTCCGCGCGAGTCGAGAACGGGCATTGCGACACTCGGGATTCGGACGGTGCTGCGGTCTGGTAAGCAGGAAGCAGCTGGCCGCGTAGCCTATGGTGAGACGCATATACGCAGCCCGTGTGTGTGGGTCGAGATTTGAGAGTCGAGAGCGGGCGTTGCGGCATTCGGCATTCGGTATTCGGTCGGTATCCGCCCCTTCATATCGATAATCGCAAGTACTGCGTCCAGGGTTCCAGCTGCCAGGACAGACCGTGCGCACGCGTGAGACGTCCGCCGCGGGTCGGACGGTGACGTTGGATGTCGGGACTGGAGCACCGACCACGCATATACGCAGCTCGTCCATCGTCCGTCGCCCATCGTCCATCGTACACAGCGGCTGCCCGTGTGTCGTGCACACCCTGCGGACAAACACCCCGGACGTCAGCATCTTAGCCACAAGCCACAAGCCACAAGGGGCCGCGCCCAAGACTAAGCACTCACGAACCTACTCACCGCTCACTGCTCGCCGCTCGCGCCAACATGGCGGGTCCGTGCGCGGACGTCGAATTCCTCCCCCTCTCGACATGCCGGACGTCGCCCGTCCCCGTGCCGCGGCCCGTCGCTCGCCACTAGTGTCAATACTTGTTACTTGTTCCTGTCATGACTTGTCGCTGTCAGCACTGTGCACGAACGAGCTCAGGCTCGGGAAATGCGACGTACGACGTGCCATCATGCGACATGCGACATGCTATGCTAGCCTCGTAACTCGTTGATCGGCCTGCGCGGGATCCCCGATGTCAGATGCCTCAGACTTCAGTACTTCAGTGAGATGCACCGTGCACGCACTCGATACGTACCCTCCCGCCTGCCCGCCCGTACGCCCGCTCTGGCCCCGCCCACCTCCAGGGACCCGACAGGTTGGCTGTATACGTATCTGATTTCCCATGCATCTGCCAATGGCCAGCCTAATCGAGCGGCGAGTTCTGGTCAGTACTCAATTGTAGCAGGCGTTGCCACATACGTACTCGACGTCAATTCATAGCAATTTGCCCGTGTCAGCGACGGGTGACAGGAGTCGCGCGGCGCATCGCGGCGTGGATCACGCCAGGAAGCCCGCTCGAACGGGGAGCACTGCAGGCTCCTGGCTCAGCGACCGTGCCAGCGACGTCTCCCGGCTGCCGGCTGCCCGTTCGAGCCAGGCACGCTCCAACCTCCGAGCTGAGAACGGATACGCACGGCGAGCTGGGCGGGGCAATCGCCCTCCCGGACGCATACATCCGGAGGGTGGTGGGGGAACGCGTTACGCCTCGCGAGCCAGATTGCGGGAGCCTGTCAGTGACCACTAGTGTCAACGGTGCGCTGCAGAAACGTTACCGTACTTACGTCTGGCCTCGGGAACGGGCACTGGCTCGCGCGACTGTGATATTGCGAATCCGATGTCGCAATGTGGAATGATGCCGGCACTGGCACGCGTACGCGTACGGTCCTGTACGGGTGCGCTGTGGTGTCAGTGCTGAGTACTGAGTACTGAGTACTGAGTGATGCGGAGGAGGGCGGGCACGTACTAGTACGCGTACTGTGCATATGGCTGGTGTGCTAGTGTGCTAGTCCCGAGAGCGGGCGGCAGCTGCACTGGGAGGCGTGTCATGGGCGATTGTCATTCTTCACTGATCAGGCTGAGCGTCCGGTAGCGGCGTTCCAGCCATGATTCGCGATTCGGAATGATTGACAATGTTGAACGTTGAATGGTAAATGGGCCCGCGAGGCGCGAGGCGCTGCGTGGGTTGCGATTGCACGATCGCGGTTTAGCCCCGCGTCGGTACGTAGTACGTACGAGTACATCGAAATTGCAGTACAATGTACATGCGTCGTCGACCCTGGTGTGGCGTCCGGGGTTTGCCCATTTCATACGACGGGGATGAGTGGGGATGATACCTCACGATGAGCTAATGGATGCATATAGAGCTGCGCAGGGCGAATAACAGGCTCGAGCCCCGGGTGGACTGCTTGCGGTGCTGGCTCACTTGCAATTGGGGCGATTGTATGAGTCTAATGAGGGCGAGGGAGAGTCGCTGGAGAAGCAGCAGATTAGCGGACAAAGTGTGCGCACATGCACGTCATGCCCATTGCACTCCGCACTCCGCACTCCGCGAAGGGGCGCATACATACAGCGCAGGGCGAGAGCTGGAAGCGTTTGGGGTGCTATCGCAGTTTAGTCTCAACCACTGACACGCATTGACAGTGACACCAGCCACGCAATGTAATCGCCTGCAGCAGGCAGCAGGCAGCAGGTGCGGTGCGGGCCGAGATGCGAGGGGTCGCGGGTGCAGTCGGGGTGTGGGTCTGGGATTGACGATTCGGTCGCGTGGGCAGGAGGGGGGTGATACACGCAGGGCGAGTGGGCGAGGGAG